>PTEX01000078.1:2786315-2994102 GCA_003342815.1 Eudromia elegans
TTCTTTCTTTCTTTCTTTCTTTCTTTCTTTCTTTCTTTCTTTCTCTTTCTTTCTTTCTTTCTTTCTTTCTTTCTTTCTTTCTTTCTTTCTTTCTTTCTTTCTTTCTTTCTTTCTTCAAAAAACTAGCTTTCTAGTACAACAGAAACATTTGTGCAAAACATCTGCTTTCCCTCAAAGTCTTTTTTTTTTTTTTTTTTTTGTCAGGAAATAAGATCCCTATTCAAAAACCCTTTAATCCAGAAATCCAAAGTTCAGCTGATTTATACTGGCATTTATTTACTCAAAGCTTATATACGCAAATTTAGGACATTACATAAACACTCAGTATTAATTTGTTCCATGGAATTACCAACCTCATTCCTGTTTAGTTGTGAAACATGGGAACTAGTCATCTTTACTTTTGCAGCTTCTGTCATTGTAAACCTCAGTTACTGCTCTCTGCCATATCTTCCTGTTATTTTCTTACTGTCGTTGGCATTCAACAGTCCATCCATCACTGTTCCTTTGATGATTGCCAGAGCTCCTGCATCAAGACCACACTGTCAACTTGACATCCTGCATGTGGCATAATAAGTCAGGGTTCACCTTCCCACTGCAGAAGGGTTTTCTAACAGCTCAAGTGCAGTAGTGATGGGGCTTTATTTGGAGCTGAGAAGCAGGCAGATGAAAACGAAGCTTTTATCTCTCCTGGTTTTACCCTTTTTTTTTTTTTACATTAAATGTTCATTTTGATTTTTCCATCTGATTTCTAGCCTATTCTCACCTTGCCAGTTTGATAGAATCTCTTCTCAAGAGAAAGCTTTTGAAAGAGTTGACATGATTTTGCTTACTCCCATTGACTGTGGTTAGCAGGAAGGCATCATGTCATTTGTACTAGGTCTGATTTCTCAGTAAATAGCAGAATAATGTTGCTGTGAATACTAACTGTGCTGATTTTTCCTTAGTTAGCATCAACGCAGTTTTAAACAATATATTTTAAACCAGAAAACAGTGTGCTTCTTTTCACCTTTTATCATGTGTGCAAACACACACACACACACACGCCTCCTATACATATAAAAAACCCTATGCAGTTATATACATACAGCATATGTTTATATTATATAATATATACCTCCAGAACACATTGTATATATTCAAGATTTCTAGATGTGCATAAGCACAAATAAGTGTCAAACAAAAGGAAATGATCTTATGAAAAATGTATATCATCATCAAAATAAGCATCTCTTCTGTATTCATAATGATGCATTAAAACTGTTTGGATTAGCTCTGCACTGCACCTCTTCAGGCTTGAGTGTGGTGTTTGCCTGTGAAGCAGGTGAGTTTTAATAGGTTGGGAAGTGCATATGCTGTTATTTAATGACCCTTTTGGAAACACTGTCATGTAAAAATCACTTTAGCAGTCCAACAGCCTGCATCTGTTGTATTTTCAGTGTATTTTTCTGCTCTAAAGGATAGGGTAGGTATGTGGCGTGACTAGAGATGATGTTGAGGGACACTCCCAAATCCTGTGAAAGATCTTGTCCAAAAACATATTTCCTGGTTTCACTTTTTTTTATTTCTCACTGATGTAGTTCAGGACTAAGAAAGCCAGGAAGTGATATCCTTGTGATGTTTGAAGGATGGTGGTACCACAGAACATTTACATATTCCCCACTGCATTGGTAGTTTTTCTGATTGTAGCTAACATGGTACATAAACAACAAACAGGGGCAACTGAATTCTTATTTCAGAAGAATCAGTTCACACATGTGAAATGGGAAGAAAAAAAAATCTGTTCAGAGATGCAAAATAAAAGTAATATATGTCTTTGCTTTCCACTTTCCATTCTCAAAAAACACTGTATTTTTCACAAGGAATGAGGGCACATCCACTTTCTCAGTATCATCACTAACAAACCAAATAGTTACTCAGACAGTTTAGGGTGTTCCAGGAAGAGCTGCAAACAAAAAGGCAAAGTTTTCCAAGTAATGTGAAGTGTCAAAGAAAACCAATCAGCAGCTTCTGAACAATCTTGAAGACGGCATTTGACACAACATAAAGGTGAATACGTCTCCAGAGACAGAGAGACAGAATTTTGGAAAGGATCTTCACTACAAATGTAGGAAGACACAGCATTAAACAAAGTGCTAATGAATATAATCTGATTAGAAAGCAATATCACATTTAACATGTCCATGGCAGAAAGGGCACAGAAAATAAAGGAAAAATTGCACTGCATTACTGGAAAAAAATGAACAGACATCATTTCCTGAATGCAATCAATTCCTGAGCTGCCAGTAAGTGGTCTGCCTATGCCCATGATGTGCATGAATGTCAAAGATTCATCAGTCTCTTTCATAAAGTTCATGACTAATTCTGACATTACTTTGTCAGATAAATTCCAATTTCTGTAAATATATGTCATGTGAGCATATGAAAAGGACAGAAAAATTATAAGCAACATTAAATTTAAACATGCATATCCAAAATCACAGCTGTCAGCGCTCAGCAAAGATAAATGTCAAACTCTCCCAATCCTGATTATAAACTAGTATATCTGTTATTAGAAAAATCATCCAGCATTTTATGAAAAGAGATCCAAAAATAGGCTAGATATATATTTTTAAAGTCTTGCAGGGAAAGTGCTCTTGAGCATAAATCTACACTGATGAAAGATGAGAGTGCAGGAAGCAGTGACAATAAGCCAAGCTCTCCCATCACAGTAGACCTAATGATTTATCCCGGTCTGGCTTTGTGTATAGCAGAGCTGGGTGAGAACCAGAAGAAAAGAACTGCAATATGGGAGAGGTGAAATGAGAAGAAGGAAAATGGGTATATCTACTGCACAATTGCCTGGAGTTTCCCAATCCTCTTTAATATAATTGTTGCATTAAATGCTTCATGAGCCGAGAGTAGGCTGCCGAACTCAGATGAGAAATTGCTCTCGGAAGAACTGAAAGGAGAGAACAACCTACTTTGTCAAAGAAAGCATGAAGACTTTTTATTATTGAATATTCCCAAGCACTGAAAGGTCATCCTCAAGTGCCGAATAATACAAGACTAATACTACCTAATTCTTGAACCTGATAGTAAGAAAGGTTTTGTGCCATATTTTAAAATTTGCTGACAACCACAAGGTTTGGATTATGTGACTGCATTTCTTAAAGAAAAAATAAAAAACAGCTGCTGAGAGATTGGCATTGAGTCATTTCCAGAGGTAAACTTCCATGGTCTACCACAAACTATCACAAGAATCAATGAAACAGTGACAGTTGTCAACACAACCAATCTGGTACTACACAGTGGCAGGAATCTGATTTCAGCTTTGCAGAAATAAATAATAAATGTGTGATTTCAAAGCAAGCAAGACTGGGAGCAGGAAAGACTTCTGCCAAATTCATTTTCTCATTTCCTGATGGCTCTTTCCACTGCTTGTTTACCAACAAGTTTTTATTCTCATTTTCTTCTTGAAGAATTGAATTGCTGAAAAATTTTAGCAACCTGAAAGTTTCTCTGTGTATACAGAAAATTCTCTCACAGAGGTAAATGTTTAACATAAATGCAACTTTAACTTAATAATAATACTGCTTTAACATAAATATTACCAAATTTAGACCTACTTAGATATCTAAGTAATCCAGTGACAACAGCATTTCACAGCCTCTAGAGAAGGAAACTGCCTCCATGCTTTTTTCCTTCCCATGATTTGGTGCATATGGGCCAAGGTCTGCTTTCAGGGATATTGAGCTGAGTCTGAAATAGTTTTGCTAAAGTGAAATGCTATGATGCACCAGGTAAGCCTAAAAAAAAGTCAGCTCATTTGCTTTTCTATTAATTTCTTGTTTCTACATTTCTAAGTCATTCCTTCTGGAGAGCTTCTCGTGATGCACCAGGAAACATGAGCTGTAGCCCTGTACATGATAACTTCAGCTTCATCCAGATAATCCTGCTGCATTTTGGAGCCTGAGCACAGCACTGAGGCCTATGTGCCTGCCAGCCTGGCAGCAAATCTGCAAGCCTGATTTCTCCTCTGTCAGTCAGGCTTCTGCCAGAGGGTCAGTCAAAGGACAGGGCAAAGACAAAGGTTTATTAAAGTTTAAATGATCCAGCTGCAATGAGGATATCTTTTATTTGTTCTGACATCTTCACTGTCAGCAGGAATGACAAAGTGTTCATCACTCACTCACTTTCCCTAGGGCTGAGGGAAATGGAAATAAGTGGGAGCTTAGCTTAGGGGATCTAATCAAGATGAACCACAGGGCTTACTGGTGTTATGGTGAATGTTAATGAACAGACTGTGGTTGCAAAAACACCCTGCGTCCCCATTCACTACCCATGCCCCCAAGGAACCTTCCTAAGGGAAACCTTGAAGCAAACTGTGAGGATCTCCGGGCACAGAATCATTATGGGGTATCAGGAAGAATGAGCTCTCCAAAAGGCAACCGGTTTCCTAACTCTTGTTCAGATCTGTGGCGCTGAAGATCAAGATCTGAATTTCAATCACTTGGAAGAGAACTTACAAAAGACTGCCTGCCACTGTGACAGTGTTAGGCAATGTCATTTTTGGCAAGTCCTTTCTGTTCTTCCCCAAGTTCTTTACTTTTGTGTCATCTTACTCACATCCAGTTCCTCACTAGAAGAGTATTTCTTGTAGCAGGTGCTCAATATATTCAAACTTTCTGAGGTAGAAATATAAAGATTAGTCATCAGGATGCATTCCATGGTTCCTCAAAATTAAACTGAGCATTTGTAAGAGAGAAATGACTTGGCTTTCCATCAAAGTTTGTGGGCAAAAGAGAAATTGTCCTGCATTACTCCCATATTTTCTCTCTTGTAGGGTTTGCAGGTCTGTAAGAACATCACTACTACCCAAAAGCTTCTCACAGATAAAACCAAGGACAAGTACCAGGAGATTTCTGTCTTTAGCAAGAGATGCTTCTCCCTCTCAACCACGCAAATGGCTGTCCAAAATACACACCTTCTGGTGTCTAAAAGTGTGTCAGAAACTGGGACTTATAAGGCAGAGGTCACCATTATAAGTTTCTTTTTAATTTCTCATGAAGCGCAATGAATGAAACTGCAACTTGAAATCAGTTGATTTTTCCTTCAAGGAAATAAAGATTTCACCCACAGGGACTGAGCCTTTTCTTCTCTGCTAGTGTGTGCAAAGAGGGCATGGGTAGACTGCCTGAGAAACCCAACTTTCCATTAACAAAGAGCTTGATTATGTGAAGTTAAGTTTAGTCTCCTGCTTGATATTAGCAGTGGCTAATATGTGTTTAAGGTTACCAGTTTAGAACTGAAATGATTGTTCTAGAAGTAAGAAAATTTAAGCAAGGATTTTTATAGCAAGAACACAGAACAAGCTTGTTTTTTGGGTTGTGTTACAAGTAGATCAGATGAAGTTAGGATAATCTCAGCTCAGACCCTTGATATTTGGTATTGCGAGAGTTAAGGATTGTAACGCTTTTTTTATTATTATTCTGTTCTAACAGCTAATATTTTGTATTGCACTGCAGCTACTGTGTAAGTATTGCAAATGACCTTTTATCTCTCTTCATTAAGACACTGGTCATATTTGACTGTAACTTATTGAGATCAATAAATGCTTAATGCATTAACATCTCAGGCTAATTTTATGTGACACCTTGCTGAGCCAGGGGAAAAAAAAAAAAAAAAAAAAAGGACAGATTGGGAGTGCAGTTTTTTTTCGAAAGGTGTTTATTTACAACAACTATGGTTTTGTGGCATATCTGTCACTATTACAAAAATATTTTCACATCAGCAAGTCCTCTAACTACCTGTCTGTGTAATGAAGAAGGGGTCATCTTGCAGTTCAAATGCAGAAGATGGTTTCAATAGATAAGAATTCAGTTCCTATCCATTTCATCTGTGACCTTGGACAAACCACTTATTTTCTGCCCCTCTTGCTTCTCCGTAAGCTGAATAGGCATAATAACTCCTTAGAGTTGAAATGAACTTGCCAATGATCACATAGTAATCATACTGTTATTCAGGTCTGGGATCCTGTGCCTGCCTCAAACTAAGATGTAGTAGATCGAATTGTCACCAACAGTTTATTACAGACACCTTTCACCAGCAGTTTATTCCAGAGTGAATTTCTTCCTTTTTTATTGTTTAGACATAATTACAGATATTAACTGGACTGAAACTGTCCCTTAAGTGGTCAGTCTATGCCCTGACAGATTTCAGAGTCACAGAGACTGAACAGTCAGCAAAACAGGGCTTAACTGGAGGTACCTCAAGCACTTGCATGCAGTACCTACAAGACAAAACTATGGGGAAAGTTCTTGCACCACCTCTTCTTGGAAATCTGCATGCTCAGGAGCATCTCTGAATTGCCTATGAACAAATGCAGACAGCACTGGTAATAAAAAGACAGGGCCCTGAGCAATGTGTTGTAAATGATCCTCCTTGAGTACAGGGGTTGGACTATGCGATCTCTCAACTTCCTTTCCCATCGCAACTGTTCTGTGATTCTGTAATCTCCTTTTCTCTCATCTTTGAGTGAGAATTTCTACTCCTCTTACAAACATTAAAACAAACAAAAACCAACAATAAACTAGCAAAAAAGAACAGATTGTGTCTTGAATCAACTCAGTTCAGAAACTGAAAACTTCCTGGTTATTTCCACATAGCCAGTAGCAGAACGTAATTTCATCAGTGCTGTCCATCGGGTCCTTTCTTCCCATACGGCTGAAAAAGAACTCATGCACATTGTTCTATTTACTTCCTGGATGAACATTTTCCAAGAGCCATTTGGGTAGAATCAACAAGATTTCTCCATGGTGCCAGGGTCCTAAACACTTTCTGTATGATAGCTGCACTGTATAAGCCACAACAAAGCCCTGGATTTGCCCTGTGCCATCATCAGTTAGTAATGGTTAGATGCAGCAATAAAGCAAACTATATTATGCTATTATTCTGCATTTAAAGTTCCAAAAAACACACAACACACCAGTAAACATTCTGCTCTGATCCTAGAAACAAGGTAGTTGCCATCTCCTCCTGATTACAAATGCCAGCACCACTCTGGTTACCAATTGGGTCAGCTCTCATGCTACCTGAGGTGCTAGCAATTAAAATTGCCACCCTCTGAACCAAAGTAAAGTTGCCCTACTCTTAATGCCAGAAAAGAGAAAAAAAAGCGAGAGAAGAAGTCATGCTGAATCCTCAGTTCAGGTTTTGAACACAAGTACAGTCAAAATTCCCAAGAGGCTGAGGATCAGATCAGTGCACAGAGTAGCATGGGAATTACCGAATACTGCTGGCAAACTATAAAGCAGGAAAATAGGAACCAGTCCTGACTTTGTTATCACAGAATCACAGATGAAATCTCTTTTCTATTGGAGAAATAGTTAAAAGTAGAACTAATGATGATAAAAGATATACTGAGGAAGAAATGTACATCATTCTTTTATATTTTTTTTAAAAATTTCTTCATTCTAAAAGTATGCTTCTGTGTATGCTAACAGTGATGGATATTTTTTTGTTACCTGTAGCTTGAGTCTTTAAATTTGAATCAAAATCCTATTCTGTTGGATTCATAAAAGGAAGCAGAGTGTTTGGAGATGTCCTGAGGCGCTGCTCTAGTCTAAGGGAGCCTCAAGGGAGGCTCCTTTTAAAGCCCTGAAAAGGGCTTTAAAATTAAGGAGAAAAATATTTCCACCAAGAGGTTTTATTCATATAGAAGGGGGCAAAGGGCATGTCGCAACTGTTAAAATTTACAGAATACAGCATTAAATAAAAGGCCTTGAAAACCAAATATTAACTGCTAGATATAACTGATCAGTGATGAATGAGATGTTCAGTCAGCAATTGTGATAGGGCTCAAAGAGGAAATCCCTATATCATTTGGGTTTCTGAAGCTGGAACAAATAAAATCTCCTTGTTAGTTACACATAAACTGTCCATTGGTCAAATTACTGATGGCATTGATGAGAAAAATAAGAACAGCATCATCTGAACAGGTACCCTTCATAATTAGCTGTTGCCTTATAAAAGTAGACACAGAATTGACTCAAATAGTGCAAGCATGAATTCTGCATCAGGTCCCTTCTAGTAAATTTTAGACTGAAAAAAAGTCTATGCTCTCATCTGTTCATAGGTCGTCTCAGTTAAACTTGGAAGTGTAGCAATAATGAAGCTCTAAGTACATGCTGAGTCCCTTGCAGGAGGAGGGTTGGTTTACGTAAGAGGATTAGAGTAAAAATTGAACTGAATTGGTGTGGGTTACTATTCGTCCTTATATTAAACATTACGCCATGGCCCTCACTTCTATTCTCAATAAGAAATCATGAGGAAGATTGGTGGGTTCTGGAAGTCTCTACTCTAGTGACAAATATTTATCCTAATCTGTCAAGATCTAAGTACTAAGATTTCCTGATATAAGACTAAAGAAAATTGTGGCAAGGGCCCCAAAATTCTCTGCAGAAATGATGTTATTCTTTAATAATTGATTCTTTTAGTGAAGGATTAGTGATCATGATTTTGGGCTGTACAGTATAAGAAAGACATTGACAAACTGGAACGAGTCCCACTGAAGTCACAAAGACGTCTGAAGGCTGGATTTGGAGGTTGGATCACACAGCATACAAGGACAAGCTAAGGGAGCCAGATTTGGAGATGCCCCATAAGATCTTATGGCTGTCTAAACTACCTGAGAAAAGAGTGCAGAGAAGACAGACGTAGGATCTTTTCAGAGGTGTTCATAGACAGGATAAGAGGCAATAGACATGATATGAGAAATTTCTGTTTGTTCAATATAAGGATTTTTTTTCTTAACATGAGTGCAGTCAAATATTGGAATTATTTTCCTAGTGCTTGTGGAACTTCCGTTCTCAAGGATAGCTAAGAGTTGGCCAGACAAGACAGTGATCTCTAATTGGATCTCCCTGAGTAGAAGTTTGGACTAGACCCCAGAAGTCCTGTTCTACCTAAATTATTCTGCGAATCTATTAGCCAACATTAACAAGATATATTTTAACTGGTTGACTTAATTGCTTGTGGTTTCCACACTCCAAGATATTCTTCTCCTCTCAGCATGGGAAGAAGCAGAAAATGTTCCCAACTTGTACAGTTGGTATTAGTGTGAACTATTTGGTACTTCATAGACCTGAACATTACCTTATCTACACTCGGGTAAAAGGAAGGGACTGAAAGAGAGCACCATCTTCGCTGGTTCTCAGAAGCTCTTTGGAGAAATACCATGTTTTACAGTGTGTTACAGTGGCAGCTATAGGGTCAAGGGTGGAGAAAGAACAGAGACCCTGACTAAGGCCATTTGGTGCTACCATAATAAGACAAAAATTTATACAAACTATGCTGTAACCAAGACTACTTATGCTGAAGTCTGGGAGAAATATGGCAATCAGGTGAAGGGAAGCAAATATGGTTTGAGAACATTATACCTCGGGTTTCCTTTAAGAACTAAGTGCTAGTCTGTTCTCCAGGTTAATCTCAGCATTTTATCTCAGTCCACACTGATATGCCTCACAGTTGAAAGAAATATGTATACAGAAGAATATTTCCCAGAAGTTTTTTCCACCTCTGTGAACCTCCTTCTTATTTGAGTCTTTTCCCCACACTCCCTATACAGATTCAACAGTATAAACTGTGTTTGTTACATAAACTGTCAAGTTATCAGTATAATGCTGTGTTAAGGATTTAGCTAGAGAACCAAATTCCCTTCGTGAGTAAGTAAGATTAGGACAGCATGTGTATTTGATGGATTTGTGGACTGAAAACTGATTCACATTATTTTGATTAGAGAGGCAAGGTTAAATATGAACAGTATTAGTAGAAGGATAGGCCTGACTCTTCAAATGACTGATGAACTTGAAAATCTCTACAAAACTGTATCGGTTCAGCAGCATTTCTTTAAAATTAGGGTGTTCTTCCTGTACAGTTCCTGTTTCATCCATTAAACAACTAAAATTTCTAAATACTTCAGTAGGCAGCTTTCATAGCCCTGCTTATTTCCATCAAAGTCAGCTCTTCTGGATTCACTGACAAGAACAATACACTCAGGCCCCTGTGCACTTTCTGAATGACTTAAAAGAGCAGGAAAAGCTGTCACTGGTGATATGACTCCAAGGACCCCATTGTCACAGCCTCAGAGACACATTGAAATACTACCTAGAGAGCACTGTGCTCTGTTGTCCAGCTGGGGCACAGTGCAAATGGAAGCTGTTGCAATAGACTACAGAGCAGTAGCAAGTAAGGTGAGTGGTAAACAGGGCAAAGAACCTTTAAAAATAAGTGTTTAATTACATGGAACAAATCTATGTAGAAGCGTTTAAGATTGATTATGGCAGTTTTCCAAGGAATAGTTCTATGGAATCTCCAGATTGGGTAAGTCTCTGCAAGCTTTTAAAAACTGCTTTCTACATTAAATTTTACCAGAGCCTAGAATAGCTCCTCAGTTTGAAAAGAGCTCGGCAGTCAGTGCTTATTACATCCAATCATAGGTAGACACGTCAACATTTATGCAAGATGTAAGCTTCTTCAGCACTTATAATGAAGCCAGACTTCAGGATGAGCATTAATTCAGTAAGATCAATGTCACATAGTCCACGTGGGATAGTGCGAGAAAATTAAAACTTCAGAGTCTGGAGCTCTCTGCAAACATTCTTGAGCCACAGTTACTCCCTCTGCTTTTGGAATACTCAGGAAATGTAAGCCTCAGAGGACAGGATGGTGTCCTGTTTCAGCCATAAGATTTGTAATCCACAGAGGTCCCTAGACTGAAAATATCCTGAACATTGAGAGGTTATTGGAATCAGCTGTGAAAAAGGAATGGCAGACTGGATGAAATGCTCTTCTCAGGCAACTGCCATTTCTATTAAGAAAGATGTCAGCAAAGTCACTGAGGTTGCCACATTATATATAGCATCATTTTTAGAATCAGAAATAACTCAGCTAGCATGGTCTCCTAAGCCCAGCTTTGCCATTACTCTGTTGCTGAACTTACTACAATTGGAGGAAAGTCTGAATTTGATTTCACTGTAAAAAAGAACTAGGTGTGGATAGGTCATTTTAAAGAGTCATTTCATGTAATCAACATCAAGGAACCTAGTCAGGCAGCTGTTGCTACTTAAGTCACTCTGCTGGTTATTCATCTGCTTAGAGCAGAATGAATTTCTCTTCAGTAGAGAGCAACATTATACTTTTCATTGACTTCAAGCATCTTTCACATACTCCACTGCAATAAAAGTAAATAAATCGATGTTTATGACTTGACTGTGGTCCATTTATTGCCTTACCTGTGTCCACTTTTGCTCTTGATCAATAGAAAGCTGAAAAAAAAATTAGCAAGCAAACTAAATCTTGAAGATCTCTACCCGTAAGCCTTCTCCCCTAAGTATGTCTGGGAACTAGGCACATGGGGACTGCAATGAGCTCTTTTCAGTTAGTGTAAAAGCCTACATCATTTGCCATTGTGCATGTAGCTATAGAGTCAGTGGAGATATTGAAGATGATAAAACTACAGTGAAAGATAAGATCTATTGCAAATTTTTTATTTATTTATTTATTTATTTATTTTAATCTCCTGCTTTTCTGGTGTGAGGAATTGTTTATAAGCTCAAATGGAACAGTGGAAGTAGAAAAAAGTCTGCCCATCAGGCCATCTGCTTTGCCTCAATATGCATGTCCTCTGATGACAGAGATTTCACTTATTTGTCAAAATTCAGTTTTCTGTAGGAGGAGGGGCAAAATGTGAGATTTACTTCAACGTGACACACTGTTATTTCATGTCATGAAGTGCCGTGTTTTTAAACACTCTTGTTCCTGGAAGATGGAGGCAGATTCAGACAGCTCCGCATTATGGATTGAGCCCAGGTAAAGAAGTGTGGTTAAAGACACTACTTTAGCAGAACATACACAGTTTGTGATTACTACAGCTGTTCTGTCAAGCGTGTTAAGTGCTAAGCACCAAGGTAGAAAATCCAATGGGAGTTGCACTGAAACACCAACCTTTCTCACAGTATCAGTGGGTGCAAGAGATTGCAGTTCCCTGAAATTGTTACATGCCTGGTTGCTGCTAAAGGCGAGAGACAGCTCTGCCTGACTTCACAGGCTCTGGCGAATGCAAGAGAGGCAGAGCAGATTTTCCAGCTTTGTACATTGAAAGGTAGTTGCTTGTCACTCCAAACTCTAAACTCCGGTATCCTCAAAAGCAGAATCTACCTTTCTCGTCAATATGATTAGCTATTGCTATCTTATCTTCAAGCGAGATATTTTTAGTGCCCCTGATTTTTCCCTGTTGCTAGTAAAGACAAGAGCTGGTTGTTACTATCAATGGGTCAAAGCAAAAAAAAAAAAAAAAAAGCTTAAACCTTAGAAACCATTTGAAATTTTTAGCATGTAAAGAATATAAACAAGAAAATCACAATAATTAGCCATGACATTTTAACTGTCTTTTGATCAGTCTACATTCCAGCAATCGTAAGAGAGTTCATGTTTTTTTAACAATGCAGCATAGTTTTTTAATGCTTGCATTTTTAAACAGCATGACAGCATTCAGGCACAATGACTTATTTTTTGTTTGAGAAATGTGAATGACATCACATTATGCTTTATCGGTTTGCAAGAGATTCTATAAAGATGCACCAAATTACAGGCAGAGATATTCTTCCTAAAATGCAGAGAGCTTTTCTCCTAATTATTGTTTTCAGCATGAGAAAAGCAAAGCTACAATTTAAGCTGAAGCTGTGGGCAAAACAAATCTCCTCCATAGTAAACCACTGGTGCCTCTACTCATGCTAACAATGTCATAATTCTGTTTATTCTCCTGTGAGTTTATTATCAAGATTCTTTCAGGCAAAAAAAATAAAAAGGCTTAAATTTCTAATGTAAAAGTACAAATCAGAAGGGAAAATCCACCTTTTTTATGCTGCAAGGGGAAATATACAAAGCAGAATATTCCCTTTTTGCAAATCCTTTTTAGAATAACCAACTAAATCCAAATGGTTTAGTAATTCAAACTGAGAACAAACATAGACCCTCTCATCCTGTTGAATGAACATGGGAAACATAGAGTTATAGCAATGAGGTAAGGTTACTGAGACCCTTTTTACTCACCAGAGCTTTATCTTCTATTCCTTCACGGACTCCTAACCAGCTTTGACTTTTCATTGACTTTTCCACCTTTAATTTAAGACTTCATTGACTTTTCCTGTCACCTTAATCCATTTCTAGCATTAAATTGCTGCACAGCTAGCTATAATGTTACTCAGTATTGATTATCTTCTTTCCTCTCCATAATGTTTTGTTACATAAATTGGGGAAAATATCAAAGAAGCTTCCTAATGCTTTACTGCTCTTTAGAAGTTAGATATTCCAATTCTTTTTTAATTATGCTTTCTTCAGTGTTTTATTGTTAACTTACACCAAGCCAATGTTTTGAAGAAGGGAAAGCTATAAATTAGATTGTGCACAGTGGTTATGCAGAGTGAATTTGGTCCCTGGGGTTCACTGTAAGCAGCATATGCATGAGTGAAAACCTGTATCGAGCTCAGATGTCTTTCCAAGAAGCTGAAATCGTGTTCTACATCTAATGCCAAAGCTGTTTCCAAACAAGCTTCACCATGACAGGAGGGGGATGACAAGGAGAAATGAAAGCCATGGCTGCTCCATCTCAAGCCTTCTCAGCTATACAAGAGGGAACCACAAGAGTTCAGGATCAAGACCTTTAGCAAGCCCAATAGAAGTGGTTGACTGTTCAAGGCCACCTCAGTGAGTCAAGCAGAAATAGAGGAAATCTGCAGGGATCCAACAACTCCTGGGAGGCCTGTGCCATGCTAAAGGTTTGCCCAGAAAGTGGCTGGAAAGCCAGGGCTACCTTCCTCAGTGCCTTTGCCCTAAAATTTCCTTTTGATACTGCTCTTCCTTGAAGACAATGAAGACTTTCATGCTGTGGTGTCCAAAAAGGCATCACCTCAATTACAATAATCCAGACCTAATTAAAAGGTATTTCTGTATTACAGAAGAGACTAAATTGCAGAAGAATTTAAAAGACAAAATAAAATACAATATTCTACACACAAATACTGGATGGAATGGCATTCTGTCAGCTGAGGCTTAAAATGCACTGGGGAAATTTAGAAGTTACTTGAAAAATGACATGAGGAAGGACAAAATCTTTTCCCCAACCTCAAGATTTAAGTTTGAATTTATTGTTCCTTGATAGGGTGTCTCCTCTAACCCTTAAGTAGATCATAAAATGAAAACTTTTCTAGTTTTTACTCAGAAAATGACTCAGCCCAGAATATGTGCAAGGTTGTATGGGTTTGCAAAAACTTTTTTTTTTTTTTGGTAGAGAAAGAAAGGTACATATCCCTGATAATTTTTTTATTATTATTTTTTGTATGAAGACAGTTACAGTATTTATTCCTGCTTGTCTCCTTGACTAACCCTGTTGCTACTATGCAGGCTCTCTCCTTGAACATTATATGAGAAATCTAATGCAGGTTTTGTGAAAAACAAATCTCTTCTCCTTTATATAAACCTTCCCTCCCTCTCTCTCTCTCTCTCCCAAGCCAATAAGACACAGTTCTATTGTCTTCAAAATCAGCCTGTTCGAGAGACTATTTCACTGAAAAATAAAGAGTAGAGTTTAAAGATAATTTATGTGATGTAGTCCAGTGGACACTCCTTGTAGCAAGCTTTCAGTTTGCTGGTGTATTTATTTTGTTATTTTGTGTGTTTGTTTTGGTTTCATATCCTTTATGTTGTAGATGGTTCCTTTTTGATCAGCTGTGAACAACTTTTACCTTTTCCTTCCTAATATTCGAGGGTTTTTCTATGCAATGCATTTCCATATAGAGATCAACTAACTAACTGGTGTGTTCATGGGCAGGGCATGAGAGTACGCATGCAGGAGGCTTGCTAGTGGTCTACACTTTGCCATTGACTTCAGATATCAACTCAGAAATATCATTTTGATTTTCCAGGTCTTGGTTACTTTCTTATGCTTGATCTGCGTGCTCTAGTTAGGTCATGGGATTCTGGGAGTTGAGACCATCCTCTGATATATAAACTTTAGCTGTGCCTAGTAAAAACCCTGTGTTCCATGAGAATTAATACCATTAAACTACTATTGAAAGAATCATATTGACTCACGTCTTTTATACAAAATTGGAGCTTATATGGCTCTAAAACCTCTCTGTCACAGTTAATATCAGCTTTCAATCACATCCTTGCAATTGCAACTCTGCATGACACTAATGGATGACCAACTATTTTCTGCTAATACTCAGTAGAAATGAGTGTGAACGATCAATACTAAAAAAAAAAAAAGAAAAAAAAATATTGTGGGGAAGTCCAGACACTATTCTATTTAAGAGAGCTTTTTTTACGATCTCTAATTCTGTATTTAATTCTATAGGTATATTTTAAAGGGCACAGGCATCTTTCAATTTAACCTCACATTCACACTCCTCTCTCCTCTCCTAATGTTCATGCATACTAAGGGCATTACACCCCTTTGCAGGCAAAGCAGCTCTTCAGCTTCTCCCAGGCATTTCCCAGATGCTTAGCACTGGCATAGCAATGAAATCCACAGGATTTCCACTTTATCATTTTCCCTTGTTTCCCACAGAGGACCAGATATTGCAGAAATTATCTCGGTAGTGGAAAAGGAATGGATGAGATGTCCTCATAAGCTCATCAGCAGTCTCTGCTGCCCCCTCAAAGCATGGTACATCCTTCAAAGTGCTTCTATCATTTGTCTGTTAGCAAAAGAGAATGCAGAATTGGAGACAAAAGTTAAAGGAACAAAGTTGCATGCTGCTGCTGGGAAACACATCAGTTCCAAGTGTTCTGACATCAGAATTATTGCACAGTCCAGGAACCAGCCCAGAGTGCCTGGTGCCCCTCTTTGAGGATGAGCAGGCTGTGCCATGATTGATGAATTCCTCCTCTTTCTCATTTAGGCAGAAGCTTCATGGACTGTTCCAGTCAGCTTCAGTCTCCGGGAAGAAAATCAGTAGAGTACACAGACACACAGTCAAAAAAAGTCAGTGCTCCACCAAAGCCAGAATGGCTGTTGGGCCCTTGCAGTTTGAAAGGAGACTTTATAACTGAGAAGCTTGTGACTGCAGCATACAAGAAATAACACAGCATCCCTCACAGCTGGAAGCCTTTCACTTTTATATGGTGGCAGGCATAGCTCAGGTGTTGTGTCCCAAAATCTCTAGCACACTCTCGTTCACATTTTTTGTGCTGCTTAGTAAGAAGAGATGGGTCACCATCATGACAGAACAAGCAGTGATGCAGTTTGGGAGGTGAAACTAGAGAGCCCTTCCATCGGAGGAGCAGGAAAGCCATAGGGTAAAATGTCTCCGATGCCACCGTGGATGTTTCAGAATCTAAATTCTTTTCCTTCTTCTCATTTATTTCCCTTCATCTTTCTTTTTTTTTTTTTTTTTTTTTTTTAAATCACAAGTGGAAATCTGACAGTCTAGTGAAAAAATGAAATATCCTTCTTTTTTTTTTTCCAGTCAGCATAACACCTAGGATGGAAAATTCAGAATATTCAACAGTAACCATGTGGAAAAAAAAAAAAACCCCACAGTTGTGTTTTCCTTACTCTCCAGCCACATTCTTGCTGGGCTGATCTCCAAAGCTTCCTCTACCTGCAGCGAATTCGTGGTAGATATTGCGTGTCTGACACAAAGTCCGAGTAGCCTGAGGTCGTACTGAATAACTTTCTGCTCCTCAGTAAAAGGTGTTGATTCAGGAAACAGTAAGGCAATTAAGGCAATTGAATGTCTCTAATTTCATTTTTGGTTAAACTATTTACTCAAGTGGGGAAGAATTTTATTTTTCCTAGTAAAAAGAGATTATCATCAGGCTTGAGAATATGAAAAAGTAGCTTTTCTGCCAGCTAGGAAAATTTCTGGGCTTTAAACAGATAAAAAAGTCAAATACGCACTAAATATAAAGCTGTGCCTGGCATGACCAAGAAGAAATTACATCTAGGATAGCTGGTGCTTTTTGGTTTTGCTAAACACATGTTATTATGGCGTTTAATAGAGAATCAAAAAATTAAAATGACATCTTTTCAATGAACATGGAGCAAAATGCAGTTTCTTTCTGAAGGGATTTTAATCTAATGGTACAGTACAATGAAGGGTGGGAGAGCCATAAGCAGATATGTGATAAATATCATGATAAGGTTGAAATTTGCATAGGCAGATCAGTGAGGTATAGCTGGAAAAAGACAAATGGGGGAAAAAAAAAAAAGAGAGAGACAGAGGGATTACAAAGGGGCAATAGCCCGATGTAAAGGCAATGTGGTGATGCTGAGGTGGAGGTGCTGAGGAGGGTGTTTAGGAGCATGCTAGATTTTATGACAAAGAAAATTCTCAAATCCAAATAGCTTGATGTAACCACTTGACATCAGTAAGAACGATAGCCCAGACCTACACCAAGCCTGTTGAATAGACTGCCGTTTTCTGCCATTGGAGCAGAAAGCATTTTGTTTGGCCTTCCTCTGGAGATGAGGAATTACTGTAGTGATGTCTCACACTATGTGGGCAATACAGTCCAGCATTTCATATCCAGTTCTGATATGCACTAGATATTTCAGACAGGAGGACACAGGACTATGACTAGGAATATTCACAGTAGGGCACTATTCTGCTGACACTAGTGACAGATTTGTGCCTTATATCTTTCCAACTGAAATGGTTGGAAATATTTTTGTCAGTGCTTGAAGGTCATCTTAGCACAGTACTGGCACATAGACCGTTTTTCAGAGGTGAATGAGGGAATTTTAGCTTTACATTTTTTGATTTCATGATTTCTAACCCAAAAGTCCTGTCCTTCCTCTCCTCAGGCTTTGCTCAAAGTGTCAATTTTTGTTTGTAGTAAGTGAAGGACAGAGAGTGCTGTTTGAGGAATGGAGAACTATATAATTTACAAGCTGTAAAATGACTTCATTAAAATTTAGTGGGAGACGAACATATACATAAAATTTCAGTGCTAGCCAGTAAAGCCATGTACTTGTCCCTGTGAGTTGAACTCCGGCAAAAAATGGTTAGCTAGATGTGGAAAATAAAGCACTTTTATAATAAATACTTTTGTGTTTCACAGGAGTTTCAGGAATGGAGTTAGAGATAGCAATTTCTTTTAGCAATTTTCTTATAGTCATTCTACAGAGGATCAAAGGACTGCAGAGATAATAAAAGCAGAGAAGTCTAGGAATCGGAGTGGGTTTCCCAGCCTTGCCTCTCTATATTTCAGTAGCATTTCTACAGAAACCCTCACAAGCCACCCGGAAGATGTTCTGAAAATAACCTTGTGCCTAGCTAGTGCCTGAGAGGATCAAGCTAAAACAGGATGAGCAATGGATCTATATTTTCTAGTTCATAAACATAGCAAAGAGCACCAAACTGTCAGCTCCTCATAGCAATACACATAACTATGAGTAAATACTTACTGTGAATCAATTCTCAGCCCTCCAAATGAGGATAAAATTTCCTAAAGTTTTCATACAACTACCAAAGTGCACCAACAACAGTAAGTAAAGAGTCTCTAACTTTGTTGAAGATACGTGCTTAAATTCTTCTATCTGAAATACAGTGTCTGTTGCTGCTAATGAATCCAAACTTCTGTTCCTCACTGTACCTATACTGACTTTTACTCTTTACATACCCGGCTATCACTCAATCTCAGAAGTATCATCAGGATTATTATGGTTGACAGCAGATATTTCATTTTCTTCTTAAATCCTCTTTTCTATAACTTTTCCATAAGTCCTTTTATTAAGGATCAGCATTCTAGTTTAATGCCTGCTTTCCTCATGTCTCTGTATTTCACTTCTTCTTTTTGTAAAACACAACAAAAGTCTTCTCCATACTTTCAGTTTGTTTGGATTGTAACCTCAGCAGTCCTTCTCCCACCTACTGAATATTGTTCTTTTCCAGACCCTCCACATTGTTTCACAATGTGCACAATGTGCACAATGTGCTTTTCCTCAGTACTGCTACCCAACGAGGCCTTCCTGGTGGGTCATGTAGCTTTTTCGTTTAAGCCTTTTCCCAAGATGAATCCTTGTTCTAAACTGTTCTTCATGTCCACCTCAGTCTAAACTTCAAAAACAAATTTACCTGTATCCTACATAGATGCTTCTTTCTTCCACTAATTTTATTTTATACTGTCCTTGACTAGCGAAGAAGCCTGTTCCTCTAATATCTCACTGTATGTATGTCTGTATCCTCTTCTCATTCAAAGATGTTTTTCTCCATAAAAGCCACACAGTTAAATTGCCTTCTCCAATAATGAAAAGCATATTCAGCTTGCTTTACAAGCACAGCTGTGTTGCCTTTGGTAGGAGACAACTATGCTGAATTATATCAGCAAAGATATTGGCCAAAATACAAGTTAATTTCTTCAACTAGGGTTTCTTACTGTGCTTTGATTTATCTGCTTCTTATCATCTGGAGTTTCAGCCATTAAGGGCAAGAATTGTTTTTATCATTGTATTGAAAACAACTGCTATATTCTCAGCACTTAGAAGCCAGCAAATAAGGAGATACTCATGAAATTCTTAGCTAGTGTTGTGTTTGAGAATCTTATCTGATTTCTGTGAGAGATTTATCTGACTAAGATCTTCTGAGATGACTCCACAAAGCTGAATAATTTCTTGTTCCCCCTACCAGGTAACAAATGGCAGCTTAACACATCAATCTATCATCATATGCTTATGTATTATCCACAGCCAAAAGCCCCTAATAATAAATTCTAATCTCTTTAGGATCATCAAGTGGAAAATTAATGTGAACCTTTTGCAAATAAAACTTGAATTCCCTAAAAAACAAAGCCTCATTATAACTTAATAACACAACGCTCTTTCAAGCTGTCAGAAACTCAATATCACTAGGTATCACATAGTTTATTCTTTCTAACAAAGCTGTTAATAAAATGAGCCCTGCAGCAGAGGTAGCGAGAGCTGTGGAGTGGGGAAACATTAAGTCTAGTTCTGCATGGAAGGTCAAGCTGTTCAATTATGGCCAAGGGCAGATTTGAAGTTGTTTTATGGAGAAGCACTTGAGTATGCACTTTCAAATAGATCTCATATTGTTGCTAAAGGGTGAGATTTTATTCAGAAGGTCAGAAAAATAGAGGTGCTGGAGCAAGTCTTTTCTCTCTATGTCTCTGGTTTAAGGCCCAGATATGTAGAAGAGGAAGATTTAAAAATTCTGTTGTCAGAAAATCTGGGAAATTGCTGTCCCAGATAGAGTCATGCCTCATCCCTGATCTGCTAAAGGCTGGGTGATATGCTGAAAGGCTTTTTATTTATCTGTTATAACATTAGGGGTGCAGCATTAATGGGTAACACTCCATGGGCCATACAGTGAAGGACATTAGACGAGATGCTTTTGATGTCTTTTCTACCAACTGAAGGCAACCATGCTAAGACATTGAGAGGTAATCTAGCTGATGGATCACAGAATCACAGAATCTTTAGGGCTGGAAGGGACCTCTAGAGATCATCTAGTCCAAACTCCCAGCTCCAGCAGGTACCCCTAGAGCACAGGGTACAGGGTGGCATCCAGGCGTGTTTGGAAGATCTCCAGAGAGGAGAATCCACAACCTCTCTGGGCAGCCTGTTCCAGGGCTCCGTCACTTTCTCAGTAAAGAAGTTCCTCCTCACCTGGAGATGAAATCTCCTGTGCCCAAGCTTAAAACCATTGCCCCTTGTCCTATCACCAGCCACTACGGAAAGCAATTGAGCCCCTTCCTCCCTACAATCATACCTCAGGTATTTGTACATATTGATTAGATCCTCTCTCATCCTTCTCTTCTCTAGGCTGAAGAGGCCCAGCTCATTTAACCTCTCCTCACATGGTAGGTGCTCCAGTCCCTTGATCATCTTGGTCGCTAATCACCGAATCCTCTCTAGGAGCTTCACGTCCCTCCTGGATTTACTTGTTTTCCTATGGTAAATGGTACCAACAGACAGAGGTGAATGGTACCAACAAACAAAGGTGCAGAGACAGCTGTCAGTGGCAGGGCTTTTTATTTCAGTTAATTACTCATTTTGTTAATCAGTTACATACAAGTAGCACACATAGACTCCATTGACCTGAAGGAGAGATGATCAATACTTTACACAATATCATGCTTCCTTTAATCTCTGGGCTCTTGACAGAAGACACAGTCTGGTTTCTGATCCTCTCCTGACTCAATCTGAATAGTGATGGAGTGGAAGCTGTAGTACTCAAGCAGGGCCTGGGTGATATCTTTCAAAATCTTCTCTCTGTCTGCTGTGTCTGCTATAGATAGCAAGCAGAAAATAATCAAGTTATATAACACATAAGACTTCAAAGAAGGGTAATTTACTATTGAGAGAAATTATTTGCAAATAGCCTGGTAACTTCTAAACAGAAATTTGTTTGGAGAAGTGTTCCTATTTCTTCTATGCTTCTTTCAGGAAATTGTGTGCCAGCAAAAGTTTATTCATTCAAATGTGGTGAGAGTATTCAATTTTGGCAAGAGTTGAGCTAAATCTAATTACCAAAAAAATCATTTTGAGAGAAAATATTTTCTAGAGGAAAGCAGAAATACTTTCTAGAGATTAGTTCATATAGATAGGGAGTAAAAACAGAGCCAAGTGATTTGGGTGACCGATAGATAAGCTTTGTTTAGGAAGCTGGAATTACATGGAGGTCTTTGTGCATGAACCTCTTCTTAGACAAACACAAGTAGCATTTTTTTTCTCACATAAATGATAACATATATGAGTTTCAAAAAGTAAATAGATAAACCAGAAAAAAATGTTTTAGTAATAGATTTAGGTAATATCTCTGTTTAGGTTACAGAAACAAGGATGAAATGAATATAAATATATTTTAAGATGCACAGTTCCCCTGATGTTATTTCTGTGTTTCAAGCTACAATGTAAAGACTGTCACTGCTAGTGAGGCATCAGGAACACATTCTTGCCATGTCAACTGTTATTATAGTGATCAATAGTTTTCACAATTGACAAATCCACTCCAAAATCTACTCGCTATTGTTTGTGTGAGAAAAATACAGTCTGGGTCTAGTTATTCTATTTTACAAATTCTGCAGTTTATTTCCTTGTTCCACAACCTCTGCAATTTTCAAGCTATGTAACAGGTCCCTGTTTTCCTGGCTAGATTCCTGGGAGGATGATCTAAAAGATTGAAAACCTTTTTTATTATTATTACTTTTCAAACAAGTAATGACATTTGCTTTAACAAGCAATAGATACACAGTCAGTTGTATGTCAGTCAGAGAGACTGACCTTTACCAGGCAGTGGCTGAATACTTACTCCTTTCTTACGGAAATTTACTGACCTGCAACAACATGAGCAGACAGAATAGTTTGATTCAAGGTCAGAGACCAAAGGTGAAGGTTATGCATAGACTCCACTTTCTCCACTGCTAAAATTCTTGCTTTAACTGAATCATAAGTAAGCCCATTTGTTATTCCTTAAAAGGAGAGTTTGGAGGGGGAAAAAAAAAAAAAAAAAAGAGGAAATAGGAATTATGATCACTGGATGAAAAGCATCATTAACTTTTATTCATTTGGATGTACTCATTTCTTTTTAAAATATTCTACACTATGGACAGCAGTTCTACTTCAGAATTCACTGTGAAATTTAATTCTATCCCTGGTTTTACAGTGCTCCAAGGAAGAATGATATTCAAATACGTCTTACATATTCTGAAGGTGCAGTTTACATAAGGAAGTAAATTATTTAGTCAGATCATTTCACAGATTTGCACCAATATCTTTCATAAGTGCAGATGCCATGACATCACCTGAGCACCTCTGAGGATCTCTGTCCTCACTACACATACATGACAGAGAAGCATCTGGTTAAAAGAGAGGGAAAGGCAAAATCTACACAATTAAAATGATTGAACCCAGAAATCTTAAATTAGTTGAGATTAGATCCCAGGTGTATTTCATTATCAAATCCATGGTTTTCTTAAGTGAGCCTTCTTATAAAAGGTGATGAAGGTGGTGATGATCTCCATTCAGAGTAAGCATACTTGTGATGGGGTAAGTTGTGACATAAAATTGAGAGATGAACCTAGATCTGAATTTCATCAAGGAATTTAACTATAGATCTTCCCTAGAGTGAGACCCTGGGAGTTCAGAAGTGGACTTCCATATCTACTTGAACAACTGTGGCCATCCTGCATCATTTGCCTCAGTTAACCAGAAAAATATTTTAGTGTTTTAATATTTTAGTTACCTAGATCAATTAACTCAATATTAGTTAATTGGCTCTTTCCTATGCTAGCTCTGTATTTTAACTATTTATGTTAATGACCTTAGTATTGTATGCTCTGCCCTATCAATTTATTGCAAGAATGATGTGCATGATTGTTAGAGAAAAATCTCTGGACAGCTGGTACCCTTATGATACAGTCAGTCAGACACAGACTCTTGCGCCACTCCAATAACCAACATTTCTTTAGAAATGTTGCCTTGTAATATGCCTTGTAGGAGCTAGGAGCTTCAGACACCTCCCCAGAAAGAGAGCATAAAGAGACTTGTGACAGAGGGGAACAGCTTTGCCCATTTTTGCTTGAGATCACTAGTTAGAGAAGCAGAGAATAATTGTCCCAAGAAAGAGATCCCTATGCCTCAGGGATAGCCAGGATTTCCTGGTAGTCTGGTATTTTTAATAATCAAGAGACTCTCTGATTTTTCAGAAGTAAAGATAAAGGCAGTTGATATATTCTGGTTACATATCTGGGTATGTTTACACACAATTTTGTTTCTATCTCGCAATAAGTGAAAACAAAATAGGCCTAGAATAAAGCTTTACTTTCAAACAATATTGGAAATTTTCTTCCCCTGGAAGACATGTGCAAAGTGAAAGAGAGAAGTTGTATGCAAACAGTGATGCTGGATAAATCATATTGACTCAAATCCCACAACATTACAGACATTTTTTCCTTTAAGGCCTATGTATTCATTGTTGAAACAAAAGTTGTTTTATTCTATGCAGCCTAAGAAAGGCAAAAACCTGCATCTATAACTGCTCAAATCATTCAGCCTTGCAAATCAGATGTTCAAGCCCATAGCTGACAGTATTAATATTACAAAATCCAGACATACCTGCTGTCTTAATGGTAATATGCTTAAAATTGCCTACTACCTTCCACCTGAATGTGACTGCTTGCTTTTCTGGCAGGGGAGTTGGACTAGATGACCTCTAGAGGTCTCTTCCAACCTTAAGCATTCTATGATTCCGTGATTACTAAAACAAAAAGTCTTTTAAAGGCCTATCTCTTGCACTCAGTCTATCTGACCGATATAGCTCAAATCATAATTTTTTTAATTTTATTTGGTCTTTTTTCCCAAGACTTGTATTTCACGTGGGTAAAGGAATTTTGTAATGAGCAAAGCAAATAGACATCTCGTGTGCCAAAGGGGTGATAAGGCACAGGGTAATGCATAGGACAAACAAAAGCAACTTAGTTTTAGGCATACATTGGGGATTTATAGCAAAACTTCAAGACACAGATTTTATGAAAATTGGAATATGTGTATACATCTGCCAGCAAAATGTTAGAAAATGTTTTGTATGAACAGAATTACAAGAATATTAGAAACCAATAAAGCAGTGCACTATTATGCTTTTGTTGGTAAATGTGTTTTGGGGAACCGTGAGACAAAGAGCAAGAACAAGATATAATTGCATTGATTCTGGAATTAGATCCTACCTTCCATTAACACAATCAAAATATCCCTTAAAATGGTGATGGTGGTTGCCAAAACAAAGATGGAAAACACAAATGTGCAGATTGGATCAGCTATTTTGTATTCTGGCTAAAAAAAATATGAACACATCACATAGTTAATTTCATCAGTGTTGGTTACTGTCATTTATAATTAGTTAATCTCAAAGAAAAAAAAATATAAAATGAATTTACTAAAGAATCAACTATGATCTTCTCTGCCGGTCAGGGAAACTTAGCATAAAGAATAAAGGCACTTTGGTTGAAGGAGAGAGACACAGAAGTATCTTACTTGTAATTTAAGCACTAAGAAGTAAGTATTAAAATCTCAACAGTCATTTAAATTCCCAGGAATGAGCATAATTGCCTTTGCCTAAATTACAATGTATATCATCAAGACAGAGAAAATATTTACATAGTATCTAGTGTCACAGTGCTATGAAAAAAAAATGCTATCCTTAATTGCAAGGAAGGCAACTGAACTGATAAAACTAACCTTAAAGAAGATGATAAGTGCACCAATTAGCACACTAATGCTCTGGAATAGGTCTCCAACAGCATGCACGAAGGCTGCCCTCACACTCGTGTTACGCAGAACTGGCTTTTCTGGAGGAGTTGCCGTGTGATCATCGACTGGTGCCCTATGACAGTGGCCATGTCCAGTCTGGTGCAGAATCAGACTTAGACTGCGGAAGATGTAATGCAAATGTCAGGTAGATTATTGTATTACCAAAAGCAGTGGTGTCACACACATCATCATCTTGCTCATTTCTGAATGCAGAATATTAAAATAGGGCACATTAGGTAAAAATGTAGACTTACTCAACAGAGAATTCCTATGTGTTTCTGTGTTTTGCACACAAACAAAACTACTTACAGGATGTTGGCCAGCACGGCACAAGCAGAGGTAACGAGCATTACTGTAGCATCAATATCATAATCCGGGTGTAGCAGCCTCATGCTGGCCAAGTATGTCAACACACCAGTCACCATCCAAACAATTGTCATGGACATCAAAGCTCCCAGAATTTCTAGGGATCAAAAAAAAAACCTCATTTTAACAGGAGTCATAGTAGAAATGTAAGGAACTTTAAGGGTTTGATGCAAATGCTTCTAGGCTCATGAGTTTTGTGAGACCAGAAGAATTATTCTTGTGTGCTGGCCACCTTGAGGTCAGAAAGAATGGGTCAAACTTTTAAAATCGTATGTAAATCCAGTGGCTTCCTGTTTTAGGGTAATCTCATGCTACCTGCTTCTGCTCTTGTCCTCCTTAAAGTTTTGAATTTTTAGGGCATTTGGAGAAAAAGTAGAGATGAAAAGACAATTTGAGGAGTTTTGGAAGGAGTAAAAGGAGCAGGAATGGGAAGGAGAAAACTGGAGAAGGTTACGATGCAAGAGAAATTTCTTTGCATCTTATATAATTGCTCTGCTGATGTGAGGTGAAGAACCCCAGGAACTGGCTCTTCTTTCCCCAGTGAAATTATCTTTGTCACAGGGAGAAGAGTTAGAGGAAAGGAGAGAGGTGTTGCTCACACAGATATGCTGGAAGACACAATCCCTCTGCATATCTTTCCTTATTTCTGTACATCTTTCCTTAGGTCAGAAAGTCCCTGACAACCCCTGATGAGGCTGTGCCAGGAAAACCTCTCCCTCCTTTCCATGGGACTCATTCCGCTAGTGGTAAAAATCTTTTTTTTATTTTTTTCTTTTATTTTTTTGCCACTAGGACTCATGAAAACAAAGGTAAGTAGGTTTTTTTCTCTTGTTTTTTTTTTTGTGTCCCTGGGGCAGCAAAATTCAATTTCTTCTCTATTGGCTCTGAGTTGGGCTCAAACAAATCCATCGTCCCCAAGGCCGCTTTTTATTGCACTGCCATCGGTGAGGTCTGGAGATGTTCATATGAGCTTACAGCATGTTCTTAATAATATGTAGGACTAGTAATTGCCATGCAAATTGAATGGATAAATGTGGCACTTATGAGCACAGCTGAGATGATATAAACGAAAATTCACAGTAGAGTGAAACACAGTAGGTAGTTGGGAAGACCAAAGCACTTGCACAAATCTGCATTATCAATTCATGACAGTAGTGGAAACTCTACTTATTATTTTAAATATATTTTTGTGAAGGTCATATATTTTGCAGACATCCAGACTCCTGATGTTTATCAAAATAATTGTCAATTATACATAATTGACAATGTAATGAGTCGAATAGAACTTTACTGACAGGGAAATCAAGTATTGTTTAAAAATACATAGAGAGAAGCTAACATAAAGCACACCTAGTATTTATACTTTCTGCAGGTTACAGGATGAAAACCTGCAATTTCTACCCCACAAAAGATGCTGAAGGATATGCTCTTATTGGCATCAAAAGAAACAACAGCTTTTGTGCACTTGTGTATGTGTGTGTATGCATGCATATCATTGTGACTTAGAGGTGGGTCTTTTACCCACTGAGGTGCAAAACCAGATTTTTCAGCATAAGATCTTAGCAATTTTTTTATTTTTAAATCTGGCAGACCATTTCAACAGTAATAAATGCTGTACCAAACATGATCTAATTTTTTATTTGTTTGTCTGCTCTCAGAAATACCAGCTCTAATAAAGCATAGCCTGCTATACCATCAGATTACTAGGAGAACTTATAATCATAATAAAGATAAAAAACTGTCCAACCTGGAAGTTGATCTGGCTCCTGCTATCATTTTGATTCAATACTGTGCTTCTAAACATGCTGCTGGAAGTAGCTACAAAGCCAAAGGATTGGGTTAAATTACTGCTTTGATTCTAAACATTCTGCTTCCTAGGTTCTGTCTAGAAACATGGGAGACATTCAGACAGCTCAAGCTACACCTGAGCCCCATCATGCAAATCTGTGCATGACAAACACAAGAACAGCAGGGAAAAAGTTTCTTTTGTTGTCATAGACGGCTGTAGCTGCAAGGTTTGATAGTCACTCACAGAGATTCTGCCACCCATCTGACTACTCATCTACTCTCTTAGGGCATCAAACTGCATTTAAAACCAAAGATACAACTGGAAAAATAAGCAAGAAACAGGATAACTATCATGGAATTAAACTAAATAGCCACTGACAATTAATTTTTGATGCACTCTTGTCTTTGCCACCAGGATAAATAGGCAATAAATAATGTGTTTTAAAGTTCAGTATTTCAGTAACAAAAAGAGTAGAAAAAAACAGTTGAGAGTCTGAGGGGCAGATGAGGTGACACGAGATGGCTGAATCAGACTGACATCTCATCACCAAGGGACAAGTTTCTCTTTTCCTTCCAGGCTAAAACTGCATAAGCACAAAGAATTGCTACAGATCAACTGATCCCAAGTAGTTTGCTAGGTCTGCATTATTCAGCCATGTGTTGAAACATAATACCCGTTATGCTTCAACGCACTAAACACCAGTCTTATGCAGGAGCCTGTTTCCAGCAGAGCCAAAAGAATATACTTAGGAAACCGCATAAAGATAGTATGAGTATGACATGCCTCTTCTCTGGTATATCCTGCAACTGATAGCAATGTTTGTTTGTAGATGTCCTGAGCCAGAATGTGCTTTTGGATGTAATATTTAATAGCCTGGAAGCATTTTTAATCTTTAAGTTCTCAGTTAGGTCCATAGATATTTAAACACATTTGAGAATCCTGCGTGGCTCAATTCAATACCCATAGATGTTCCATTGCATTCTGTAATGGGACCTGGAAATATTGTGGGATGCATTAGGACTTTAAATAGCACTAATCATTTATGTGTGGGTAACTAAACTGAGCCCTAAGACATCTTCCATTGGATTCATTTCAAGACTGAAACATCAAAATTAAAATGTAGACGTGAGCTAAGTGTCTAAGCCCCCATTGTGAGCAATGGAGTTTATTCAATAGGTCAAAAGTGCTCAGAAAATGACCCAATTGACTGACTGTTTGAGGCATAATTCAATGAACGCAAGTGCCTAGTGCATTTGAGACAATCAGCATTCAAGACATCCACATGGCACTGTCAGGTATAAGAACAGACCTGTAGAGACCCCTATCCTTTTGGAACAGTAGCTGAAGAATAGAATGACTTCTCAATTGACACCAGCTGACTCTATTTACACAACCGTATTGAGCTCTGAGTATCTAATTTAAATATGCTCAGTCATTCTCCACACTTAATTGGCTAGGAGCACATGTCAGTCTCCTAGATATGAGTGCCTGATGCCACTTGAGATACCTTTTAGTTGTGTTTCGCATCCTGCTGCAATCTTTTATAGAACCTGTGCCACAGTTTTTGTTCCCATGCAGAAGTCTCAAATACCCTAGAGATATTCAAGTAACACCACAACTCCGGGCTTAGCCAATTGAGTTGAGTCAGTTCTGTACAGAAAGAAAGTGCCAGAAACTCAGACACTTAGCTTGAATGTGAATGCCTACATGGAGACATCCACATTTAGGTATCTAAATCTTGAACTGATTCACAGCCACAGCAAATTTTAATTCATGGTAATATTTTCTGGTGCTTTGAATTATATAAAAAGACACTTATATTAGATTTTCAGGTTCATGATGTTGAGGTCACCTGTAAATACACTGATATTTTAGTTGAGGAGGGAGAATGTTCAAAACTAGCCAACCACCCCATGATTTAAAGCAGTAATGATAAAGGAGAGGGAGAAGATTTAGAAAATGGCAAATGTTAAAGGATATTTTCAGTCTTCAAGGAATCTAGCATGGTTGTCTTGTCTTTGTTTTATCACTCAATAAACAGAGTAGGACCTCATTTTTATGCCTCTTGTGCCTTTTATGGAAGGTTTTGTTTCACAGTAGATTGAAGACTCAGTCTTGTGCATATTCAGGTCACTGAAAAGAGAGTTATTATCACAGCCAAAGCTAGTACCAGACCAAAACTCTATTAAGTGACAAACTGAAAACCATTTTTGTGAATAAACAAGACCCAGGCTCTTTTTTTTTTCTTTGAATCTCACAGGCTTGCTATGTCTGTAATGTGACCAGGGAGCTATGAGAACATCAGTCAACCCTCCCTTTTCTGAAGACCAGTGTTGAACATGAGCATATTTTCCAGCGCCTGGCTGTGATGGATTGCCTTTCCCATCTCACATGTCCGTACTATAGCATGTTTACTACCTGCTCTGTGCCATCCAAAAGTCAACTGCTTTGTAGGAGGTTTAGATGCTAGCCAGAGCGAGCAGAGGCTGATCAGGAAGCTTGTCAAGTCAACCAGGATGTGTGCTGCATCGGTGATCACAGCCAGGCTTCCAGCAATCCGGCCCCCTGTGCAAAACAAATGTGCTTATAATGACTCCTTACAGAGGTTTGACTTGACTAGGTCAAATTCAAAAGCTGATTTGCTGTGAATCAAAGTGAACATTTAATTTTCAGTGATAATTTACACGACCTTTAACATGACTTTTCACAGAATCTTTCATTTTGCACATTATTCATGTAGTCAAATGCATGAATTAATAAAAAGAAGCACGATACAAATCTTTTTCTGAGATACATACCTGGCAGAATGTCCTAAGGATGATAAGAGTTATGACTCTTTAGTCTTGTTGTTACATTGCTATTGGAGCGCGGAAGGAAAATTTTAATATGGGATTTCTTGATGAAAAACAGTGTTAGGGAACACATTTCCAGTATCTTCCCACAGATTACTGATATTAGTATATACACATGAAAACTCAGAGCTTTAGCCTATGGGGTTCACTATTCATAACATGAAACTATGCTGGTTCTTCTTGATTTTGGGACGGCTAAATGCCAGAGTGTTGATTTGCCACAGATAGCATTAAAATAGGACTGAAGGAATGGTTCCAAGAGAAGAGGTACAAATTTTTGATTTACAAACAGTCGTGTTTGTGAGGCAGCACAGGAAAAAAAATGCTCTTTTTGCAGGACTATATCTATCATTTTGCATCTGTAATATATGATTTAATTTTGCTGTCAGAACTGGGAAAAATGTGGCTGAATGTCATTTAACTTCTGGGGTATTTGATTTCAGGAGAATTCTGAAAGAAAAAAAGAAAAAAAAAAAAGAGACTATCTGAAATGACTTTTTAAATCAGTAATCCAAATATTATGTATTTGCCAAATGCTTCTAACCAAGTCTCAGGCCTGAAGACAAATCCAAAGAAATTAAAGGCTGCTCTAAACTACCACAGCTGCCACTGGCTGCAAGGGGAGAGATGGCTCATAGGCAGGAAGCTGTCCTGCCAATTTGTTACAGCAGGGGAAACACAATGTAAAGCACTAGATTGTGTGAAACGGTAGAGCTCAAATATTCACTTGTTCCATTCCTCAATACTATTCAATATATTTCTTCTTTCCTCAATCATCAGATCAATTTCTGCTCACCTTTTTCTCTTGATCATAATCCATGGGAGAATCAATGAGTCATGAAACATATCGTAAAAACCAAAATGTCTCATATGAATCCTTTGGCAAGATAGCACTGCCAAGGGGACGTATAGATACATCTTTTCTTTCTTATAAATGGAAAATCTTCATGCCAGCAGGATGAAATTTCTTAGTTTATTTCTTCCCATATGAAGTTTTTAGATTAGAATTCCAAATATTTTATGATTTGCAACCACAGTGGAAGGTATATTGCACATACAAAGCAGGTTTTTTTTCTATTACATCCCTATTCATCCCATTTTTACTGCTTGGAGGGAGCAGTCAGGGCTGCAGAATTCTATGGCATCTCATTCCTCGTGCTAAAATGAAAAATTCAACAGAATGGAGATTCTGAAACAGGAGCAGGACCCACAGCATTTACAGGAAGGTCACTCTATAGGTGATGGACTTTCACTGTTTGCAGTGTTTCCCAAGTATGAACCTATTTTACATAGAAGAGGGTTTGTGTGACATTGCATGGATGCTAACCAAGGCATTGGCTATATTTCAGAAAACAAATATGCAGAACACAAGTTATCTGCAAAACTCTATTGCATTTTGCAAAGCCCTATTGCATTTTAGATACTATATTTCCGTGTACGTTGAGACATTACAAAAACTTGCTTCTAGCCTCTTGTCTTTAAAAGATATTAGCAAATAATTTGTGTATTTCTGGCATTACTGATACCTCAGGTGAGTATCTGAGATCTCAATATGCTTATGCTAGCCTGGTCAAGTTTTTGCATTACTTTTTGATATGATAATGTATGTTGGATGTGTCCCTTATTCTAATGCTTTTATATCTGGGATGTAGATACAGTGTCAACAGTTCGACAGATGTCTCCAAATTTATGGAGTTTGTCATGGATCTGCATTAGAAGACCAGCAGATAAATATCTTTCAAGAGACATTGGTGTATCAGACTCAGCCAACAGCGTCCCTATTGGGAAAGCAATGCGGGCCAACACAGATGGTGTGAGCAAAAATCACATCAAAGACAAAGAGTTTCAAAGAATCACAGCTTCTCTGAGCATCATGCAGCCTTGTTCCTTCTGGTGAGCACAATAACGCCGACCGAAGCTGTTTGCCCTTAAGAGCAGGGAGGAAGGAGAGCGCGTTCTTTGCTTTCAAGAATAAAGCTTGTCATAGTTATACGCATTATTACTTTGTACCAGCACTCCCAACAAGTGGCCTTTATGACTTATTATTGCTCACAATGGCTGTTTATAGCTTTGTATTTCACAAAGCAGTAGAAATTGTCAGTCATCCAGTGGTCAATCACCAAGCACATGCTGTCTAGCCTAATGATTAAAAATATTAAATGCATGGTTCATAATTACAAAAAATCTCCATAGACTGCTGTCTGTAACTGCAGTTAATAACTGGTTTGTCAAAGTTTAATGGTCTGAAGCAAAATGGTCTTTGAGCCTGTTACTTAGGCTGTCACTGAAAAAAAATGTATGATTCATTAAGCAAAATGAAATATTTAGTTAACATATCATCTGTCCTTCCAATTATCCTCTAGCATTGTCGCATTCACCAAACTTAAGCCTAGTGATTATATGGTTTTGTTAATAATGCATTACTTCTGGCACGGGAAATGACTGCATGGAAATTAGAAGCATGCACCAAGATGCACATAATCTAAAAAAAAGAGGTTTATGCAGATGAAGCATGTGGGAGGAAAGAGATAGAGATATTCCTGCTTGCTTGGCAGCCTGAGGGGAAGGTATTAATGCAGGGACTCTGCCAGTGCCTGCACTTCTCACCTGTGGGGAAGAGAGAGCCTCTTGATTTCATTTTCATGGGGCTCCAAGGGCACAAATACAGGTTTCAGGGCTCTTCTTGGCTGTTTTTGTTACATCGCAGAGACACATGTGGCAAAACCCCATATGTAATGTAATTCCTTACATTATCTCAGGAGAGGGAAAGGGAAATTAAAGTAGCAAGAGCTATTGGGTTGGTATAAATCCCACGGAAGTCAAGCTGAGACAGCATCAATGGAACAAAACAAAACATAATGCTCTAGCAGAGCCCCCCAAATACACCGGATATTGTAGGACAGGTGTAAACAGCAAGACCACAACCGTGCTCGAGAACAAATCGAGCCACCCCTGGCTGCGGAACACCGGGGCTGTTGGAGCATAAATACTCCCCTGTAATCTCGGCGATCATGAAGAACACACAAATTAGCGATGCTGCACAGAGCTTCTGCCTGGCTCGACGCTGCTCCCTGCTCCTGTTCTCCCCAGCCTGGGAGTAGCCGTGACAGTGATATGCTGGATTAGCTCCGGTTTCTTGTGTTTCCCGCTGCTGCCTCTCTTCATTTAAATTCTTCTGATGCCAGTTCATCCTATGGGATTGAAAGAAACAGAAAGTTAAAAGAGAAAAGAATACATGGTTATTTGGGTGTCTAACCTTGCAGCCCTTGAAACTACATAATTAATGCTCTCCAGGATAAAAGCAGTGCTGGGAGCAGCAGAATATTTCATCGAAGAGCTTTGCTTGCACAGGCAGGACTCTGCAGACAGAGGCCCCAAGGACACCAAGCCACTCATGAAATGATCACCCCAGCTTTGTTTCCTGGTTCTTCGGGCTGTCCTGCATCATATCCCAATTTGCAAAGCACAAGGTGGCTTTCTTAGGCTAGCTTATGCACATGATGAAAAAGGAGCCAGAAAAGAAAAGAATCTGACTGCACAATATATGATTTTCAGAAAGTTATACTTCAAGCAAGTATATCCAGTGCAGCAGGAAGAAAATTCCATTGGATTTTTTAATGTATACCCACCAGTTTTGCCAGGAAGGCTATTTAAATAAAAAAGGGACACTCCCCTTCCCCACCCACCCCCAAATCCCCAAATTATTGTAAGATATTATTGACCAAAGGGATTTTTTCCACTCTATATACAGAATTGTTTTATGTCAGATTTTCACCTGCATGAAAAAGTTATCAACCTTCCAGCAGAGACATTTTCCATAGAAAACGCTAGTCCAAAATTTTCAAAGAGATCTGATTTATGAAATCCAGAAAATCCATTCTCAGTGGAACGCTGATCTCTTTGTACCACCAGTAAAAAGGACAGACTTTCAGCAGAACTGCCCCTTTGGGCATCCCTCCATCACGAGGCAATTTCACAGACAAATCTGATCTGCTGCAAAACCTCCGTGCTGTCCTTCCCTGAGCTCCTGCACAGGGAATAGGGCATGGGGGAAGAGGGCCCCAGGGCTGAGCACACCGCGTTTTAGCTGCCTGAGTAGCTGAATGACCATAGCGCCTGATGTTCTTCTGAAGCATCCTGGAGACTCCTCCAGTTTGTTCCAGGAGGTCTCCAGGCAGCTTGGCAAGCAGTAGTGGTCCTCCTTATCTCTGAACAAGTTACTTTCCTGGAAAAAAAAGAGCAAATTCCCAGTCCAGGAGGCTTAATTGCAACTCAGGCACCAAGACTTTTGGGAGTGCTCTGGGGCAGCAAAAATCATGTTCTGCCCAAATGCACTTTCATAATGCTCATATAATCATATGTTTTAGCTCTTTGTGGTTTGTGCATGCAGCACCTTAAAGCACAAAGTTGATCTGGGAATGTAATGAGCATCACCACTGTTTCTAAGTCTGAATTAGCCTGGAGGCATCATGCGTAATGGCTTTAGCTGCACCCCATGATCACAGCTCTTTCCCCAATACATGTACTGAGGACTTTTCTTTAGAACCAGGAAGAGGCTTTTCTGTTGGGCTAAGGAGACCTGTGCTCTGGGGAAATTTTGATGACTTTCTGAGTCATTTCTGCACTGCTAATGAAAAGGTAATGAAAAGAATCTTGCTGGAAAGAAACCGTGCCGGTGGCTGCCAGTCTGCACCATTTGTGTCAAAACCAAAGATGCTGAAAGTCACCAGCCTTCTGGCTGCCCTCTCTGGATAGGCTCTGTGAGCATCAGCTGCCCCGTGGGAAGGAAAAGAAGCCTGAGCATGGAGAGTGAGGGAGGAAGAAGAGCCCCAATCGAATCACGGACCAGATTTTGCTCTGCAGCCCCAGCCCCACTGATGGGCAGGAGCCGAAGGCATCCGAGGCTGTGGATAATCCACACTTTTCTGATCCCTTTTTCCTTCATCAGGATTGAGGAAGCACTGGTGCAAGGAGAAAAACTAGCCACCTTATTACCAGAATTTTCTGTTTCCCTGGCAGCCAAGCCCTTCAACCGCACATAATCCGTGAGGATTTTGTTTTGTAAATATTTTTGAGATGTTCCAAGGATTCAACATGTTCCCCTGAGTCAACCTGTTTTCCTAGCAACTTAGCATATTCTCTGTTTACTTAACTGAGATAACTGATTCCCCAAACATGCTTCTGTGGAGCTTGTGTGAAAGAGCAACAGGTCAGATTTAACGCTCTGTGCCCAGAGCCGTTTTTTCCCCCAGTGCTCCTCTTTATTTTCCCCACAACAACCAATAAATTGGTGCTGAGTTGCCTGGAGAATGGACGGCCCATCTGGCAGGGTCCCTCTTTAGCCAGTCCCTCTCCAGGATTCCTGCAGTTAAGCTATTTTTGTAGTCCCTGGCCTTCTCATGCGCACCGTGCCACTTACACACAATATTTTGCTGATGTATTAGACTCAGAAGGTACCGTAAATTGATTCCTTCCAGATGGCTGAATTAAATACTGTAGTTTCCTCACTGTCCCTTGGAGATCAGGGCATGCAAATTTTTCTTTCTTGTGATCCATCTCTGGAGTTAAGTTCCTGTGCTCTTCTGTACTTTGCATGTAAAATTAATTTCTCCTTAACTCAATTTTCCTCAGCTGGCACTGAATGTTAAAATCATCTTAAAGACGTGAGTTACAATAAGCTCAATAGCCTGTGAAAGCAGTGATGCCAAATTTACCCCTGCAGATTTCTGAGCCACCCATATCCTTCTCTAGCTGTTAACAAAATGGGTCACTTTCTGATCCCCCCACTACCTTTTTTCAACCTTCAAGGCTTCTATCAGCTAACAAAACCTCTGAATATCACTGAGAGGGAAGAAAGCACGTTTCTACAGATCTCTTTGAACAGATGCAGATGAGAACACAGACATCACAAGACCTCAAATGTCACATTTTTCTATCTAACAGGAGCCTCGGTAGAAGCAGCCTGGTCGTCAGAGGTGGCGAGCATTGGCTGCTGCCTTTGAACCAGACAGGGTAAGAAAGAGCAGCATCTGGTTCATTGAGTTAGGAGGGCTCCTGCTAGCTCCTGTTTTCAACCACGTTTTTTCTTGCAAGAGCAGCCTGCCACTAATTAAAAGAATCTGAGAGACAGTTATATAAATGTGTGGAATCAAAACTTTAACGTGCAGAGCTTATGTCAAACCATAAGCACCTCCTGTGTGTGTCAGAGCAAGATGTAATGTTTGAGCCTCAGATCTCTGCACCCGCATGCTGCAAAAAGAGCAGCAGATTAAAAAATAATCTTTCCTCCATTTCAGATTCTCTTTCCTTTGCAAAAAAAGATAGGCAGGTAGAATGTTACAGGAAGGCACCTACCAAGTCATGCCTGGAAGGGGGGAAGGACAAAATGTGAATACATATTGCAGATTCCACACAAATCATTAATAGGAGCTTTTGATTACAACTTCCTTTTGTTTGCTTTCCCTTGATCTATGGAGTGTCTTGATCTGCAAGCTGATGGGAATAACCACCTTCCTCCTAGACCATTATGAGAGTTCTGGTAAAAGATAGCAAAATGTGGAATCACTCCACTTCCCACAGGAGAGCAGCTCCTTCACAAAGGATAACAGCAACGTTTTGGTGCCTGGAAGGGTAAAGAAAATGCCTTCAGAGAAAATTTATCACAGCCATAGTCACCTCCCTTACACTGACACCATTTCAATTTCAGCCATGGCTGCTCTAATCTTAAATATATCCAAATCATTAGGCTGTCCAAATCCTCCTTTTTCTTTCACAGTATTGTGGGTACAAATACATATATATATATATATATATATGAATTTATATGTTGGAATTGGTAAATTCCACAGATTCAATATGTTTTGTGTAAAAATAATGTACCCTTTGCATTATGCAATTATGCAAAAAAAAAGGCACCCCAAGCTGACTGTCTGATATTTTATTCTTGTATTAATAGAAGAAATCATGAACAATCACTTTCTGTTTACTTTTATAATATCATCCATGGTTTTATATATCACTGCTATATTCCCTCAACCATCAATTTCCTGAAGTAAAGACTTATTTCTTTATTTTCCCTGCATAAAGTACCTGCTCGTTTCCACCTTCATTCTAATTTTCCGAGATGAGGTGGGCATAATGATACTTTGGAGGCGGCACATGGTCAATACTGGGCAAAGTCCTTTCAACAGGGTACTAATGTCACCTAACACAAAGGCAAAAGCACGTCAACATGATGAACTTAGGTGGTGATGGATGTGATGTGCTGATTGTCGGGGTCTCTGAAGGTACGGCACACTCCTGGGGCCAGCTAGCAAGCAAGTACGAAAGAGACATAACCAGAGAGCGATAACTAAACCATTCAGCGGTCACCTGAAGTTTTGATCACCTAAAGAACCACCTAAAGTTTTCCTAACATTGACTTTTGCAAGGCAGAAGTGGTGAAAATCTTTTGTTTGATGAGCTCTGATCCTGTAAGAGTTTTCATATCTGCAACAGGAAGACAGAAAAGAAAGGAAAGGAAGAACATCTTTATTGTGAGGATGACAGAGCCTGGAACAGGCTGCCCAGAGAGGTTGGGGAGTTTCCTTCTCTGGAGATCTTCCAAACCTGCCTGGATGTGACCCTGTGCCCTGTGCTCTAGGTGCCCTTGCTTGAGTAAGGGGGTTAGACTAGATGATCTCTAGGGGCCCCTTCCAACCTTAATCATTCTGTGATACTGTGAAAACACTCCCTGTTAGACAAAAAAAAAAAGATGTCAAGGATAACAGGAAGGGCTTCTACAAATACATCAGCAGCAAGAGGAAGACTAGAGAAAATGTCGGTCCGCTGCTGAATGGAGAGGGTGCGTTGGTAACGGAGGATGTGGAGAAGGCAGAGTTACTAAATGCCTTCTTTGCCTCAGTCTTCTCTGCTAGGGCTGGTCCCCAGGAACTACAGAGCCTAGATAGGGCTGACAACTCTCAAGGGCAGCCCCTTAGTGTCCCTGACACTAGGGAAATGAGAAGGGACTGGAGAGAGGAAGACTTGCTTAGAGAGCACCTGAGGAAACTCAACACCCACAAATCCATGGGCCCCAATGGGATGCACCCCAGAGTGCTGCGTGAGCTGGCAGATGTCATAGCCGAGCCGCTCTCCATCATCTTTGAAAGGTCCTGGAGAACGGGGGAGGTGCCGGAGGACTGGAGGAAAGCCAATGTCACCCCGGTCTTCAAAAAAGGCAAGAAGGAGGAGCCGGGCAACTACAGGCCGGTGAGCCTGACCTCTGTTCCTGGGAAGGTAATGGAGCAGGTCATCCTGACTGCTGTTTCCAGGCACATGAAGGAGAAGAAGGTGCTCAGGAGTAGCCAGCATGGGTTCACCAAGGGGAGATCATGCTTGACTAACCTGATAGCCTTCTACGATGGGGTGACTAGATGGATAGATGAGGGCAGAGTGGTGGATGTCATCTATCTGGACTTCAGCAAGGCTTTTGACACCGTCCCTCACAGCATCCTCCTGGGCAAGCTCCAGAAGAGTGGGTTAGATGAGTGGACAGTGAGGTGGATTAGGAACTGGCTAAATGACAGGGCCCAGAGAGTAGTAATCGGCGGTGCCGAGTCCAGCTGGAGGCCTGTGGATAGTGGTGTCCCCCAGGGATCAGTCCTCGGTCCGGTCCTGTTCAATTTATTCATTAACGACCTGGATGAAGGGATGGAGTGCTCCCTCAGCAAGTTTGCTGATGATACCAAGCTGGGAGGAATAGCTGACAGCCCTGAGGGCTGCGCTGCCATCCAGAGGGACCTGGACAGACTGGACAGCTGGGCGGCGAGTAACCTCATGAAGTTCAACAAGGGCAAGTGTAGGGTCCTGCACCTGGGGAGGAATAACCCTAGACATGCATACAGGCTGGGGACCGACCTCCTGGAGAGCAGCCCCGCAGAGAGGGACCTGGGCGTCATGGTGGACAACAAGTTTACCATGAGGCAGCAGTGTGCCCTCGTGGCCAAGAAGACCAATGGGATCCTGGGGTGCATTAAGCAGAGCGTCTCCAGCAGGTCGAGGGAGGTGATTCTGACCCTCTACTCAGCCCTGGTGAGGCCGCACCTTGAGTACTGTGTGCAGTTCTGGGCTCCCCAGTGCAGGAGGGATGTGGAGCTGCTAGAGAGAGTCCAGCACAGGGCCACAAAGATGATTAGGGGTCTGGAACATCTGCCCTATGAGCAAAGGCTGAGAGCACTGGACCTCTTCAGCCTGCAGAAGAGAAGACTGAGAGGGGACCTGATTAATGTATATAAATACCTCAAGGGAGGGAGTGAGGAGGAGGGAGCTGGCCTCTGGTAGCCCAGTGGCCAGTGATAGATCTAAAGGAAACGGCCACAAATTGAGGCACCAAAAGTTCCACAGGAACTTGAGAAAGAACTTCTTAACAGTGAGGGTGATAGAGCACTGGAACAGGCTGCCCAGAGAGGTGGTGGAGTCTCCTTCTCCGGAGATCTTCAAAACCCACTTGGACATCACCCTGTGCCACATGCTCTAGGGGACCCTGCGTGTGCAGGGGGTTGGACTAGATGACCTCTACAGGTCCCTTCCAACCCTAGCCATTCTAAAATTGATCTACATCTGAAGAAATCATCTCTTCGACTCTCTTACATTTTTTTTAAGCTCACTAGTATGAACGTGTTGACAGGGATGAAATACAACCCTAAGGCTTCACCGATATACAAAAGTAGCTACAACTTACATTAACAGCCAATGCTGGCAAGCTTTAGACAACTTATTTAGTCAAGTCAAAATGTAGCTCTAAGTGTACTTAGTATAATCTTGTGCAAATCTACTGATTTATGCAGTTATATTATGATGTTATATAGCTCTGGTCAATCTTATACTGTCAGTAAGAAATAAAATCATCTGGCCCATTCAAAGATGAAATTGGCTAAAGAGGTTTTCTAGGTTTTAATAGGTGATAACTTGATGGGCAACATAACAAATAATGAATTTCCTGAAGAGACTGTCTCCCTCGTCCATCACTGACTTTATAAAGAACATAGAAAATTCTCTTAGTCACTTAAATTAGACATAATTTAGTTATAGATTATATGAATACCTTTTGATATGCTACAGACAACATTGTTTGAACAAGACAGAAGTTTCCAAGTGCTCTGCTTCAGCATGTTTTGATGCTATGGTTTAAAAGATTTTTAGAGGCTGGCTACAAGCAGAGCATGGAACCTGTCCCTCTCAATAACCTCCTCAGTGACCTGGATGAGGAGAAAAAGAAGTGCACTTCAGGCATGCATCTAACACCAAATGAGGAGTACAGCTTGGGGGACTTTGAGGCAGGGCTATCTTTCACAGTGAGAAAGGAGGCCAGGAGGAACAGGCTAGCAGAAACCTTTTGAAATTCAACAAGGACAAAAGCAAAATCCTACATCTGGGGCAGAATAACTCCCATCATCTCATGTTGATACAGACTGGGAACTGGCTGGGAAACAGTTCTGCAGAAAGGGCTCTCGAAGTCCTGGCAGACAGAGAGACGAGTATGAGTTAGCAGTGAGCCCCAGCATCAAGGGAGGCCAAAACCATCCTGGGCTGCATTATTAGAAATGTAGCCAGTGCGTCATTTAGAAGTTATCCCCCTTTGATTACACTTCTGAGACCACATCAAAATTATTACATCCAGTTTTGGAGTATCCAATACAGGAAAGATAAACGAACTGGTGCAAGTTCATTGAAAGACCAACAAGATGGGGCTGGAGCATTTGCCATGAGAGAACAGGACTTCTTCAGCCTAGAGAAGAAGCAGCTTCATGGGGGGCTAATAACAACCTGTCAGTACCTATGGAGAGGTTATTCAGAAGATGGAACTGTGCTGATGCACACAGAGACATGATGAGGACAGTGGTCACAAATTGAAACAAGTAAGGTTCAGGCTGAAAAGAGAGAGGAAAATAAGTGAGTATTGGAACAGGTTGCCTGGAGAGACTGTGCAGTCTCCATTCTTGGTGGTTTTCAAGATCTGAGTAAAACTGTAAATGGCCTTGACCAGTCTCACAGCTGCAGAGACCTCCTGAGGCTCCTTCCAACCTGAATTATCCTATAAGCCTATGATTGACCTGATTTTCAGCGAGCTCAGTTAAAGCCAGACCTCCTTTTTAAGCTTTTCAAGTTTGAAATGGGAAACCTCAATGCTTCCAGTAACTACAGACAGTATTGGCTTGTTAATAACATTCTCCCTGTATTCAGATTTCCTATTTACATGATTAAGATGTATCATAAGAATGGAATTTACCGAAAAGAAAGAAGTTGGAGGATAGCAGAGAAATAGGCAATCTGTATTCAAAATAAATTCTGTTTAATGTATTAGAGCTGTTCATTAAGACAATACACAGAGAATGTAAAAAAAATGTGGTAATTTATAGCCAAGGCTGAGCTTAGTGCGACTGATTGGCTTATGGCACCTGAAGCGACACCTGAAGCTGTGTGCACAGCTGTACTACATAAGCCAGTGCCCATAACATCACATCCCCAGGCCTGTACTTGCTCCCTAGTTTCCTGGGCTAGCTAATATTGTGCAATTGGCAGCACCCACTGAGCTCTGGCTGCATGGGAGGAGTGTGACGAGGGTTTCCTGCCAAGTGCTAACCCTTAACAGCAGAACAGAGGGTCCCTGTTGCCCAAGGGACCCGTTGCCCACTTTTGCTAAGACAGAGTAATTAGATTTTGCACTTAATGAAACTTCACCTGGCAAAAATATAAGAGCCACATGCCTGAAGAAGAGTCCTTCCCCTCCTTCTGGAGCTCTTTTACCACTGGTATAGCTCAGCTACCTCAAGGACATCTGTTATGGCACCCTCTTGGTACTGGCCTTCAAGCTTCGGGGCTGTTAGAAATATCTGCAACAACAGGCCTGTATGTATTAAGCCCAACTAACTTCAATCCTCAGCTAGAAAACAGACTCCTCCAGAAGGTATTTCAGATATTGGATGAGGGAATCAGCTACCTGTGGGAGGGGATTACAGGCTTCTGTCCTAGCCCTGGAACTGCATCTGACCACTGGGGGTATTCCCTCTTCCCAAGGTTCATGGGAAGCAGAGTGGTTCTTTGAGGGGCAGCCTAGTCTTTGGTAGTTTCTGTCCCAGGGCACCGTGTACCATACTGTGCAAAGGACTTGTCTGGAGATGTCCTTGAGACCATAAGTGGCAAGGGAGTAAAGGATCTCGCCTGCTCAAGCTGTGCCACCCAGTTGCGGGTTCTCTAAAAAACTCTGAGATTCTTCAGCAACAAAAAATGAATTGCAGAATCATATGGTATCTTTATAAAATAAAAATATTGCCACAAAAGCCATTTTAGACAGTGTCATGTATATTTATGGGGCCATGTAACAATATTAAAATAATAATCCAGACACTCAGATGACTAAAATATGATGGCAGTGACCCCAGTTTAAGAATATGGAGAAGTGGATTTCCATTAGAACTGACAGTGTTTATGCCAAGTTTCTGTCTCTGCATTTTAAGAGAGCCAAGCAATAAATAACCTGAAAACCAATGAGATAATGGAAATGTCAAAGGCTGCTAAGTTGTATTTGAGCAGCTATTTTCTTTAAGAAATATTTGCTGTCCTGAGACAAGAGGAAGATGAAAAAAAAAAAGTCCAGCTGTAAAATTGATTCCAGATAGAAATTCATACTTTTTGAACTCAAACTACAATATATTACCATTTAATTGACCTCTTTAATAGCACTAAGATTATGTCCCTGCAAGTTGTTGGTCCACTGTGGCCTGAGAGGATCTTTCCTTGCTCAAGAAAGCCCTTTCTCCCAGGACCAAGCACAAAAAGGGTACATCCACCTCTGGTTGGAGTGACTATCAACATGAACAAAGTTTTGAAGGATCAAGTCCTTAACATCATCACATTTCTTTCATACCAAATAGATTATTTAGACATTCAGGCATGAAAGAGCCTTGAATCAAACAAGGTGTCAATAGCACTATTATAAGTCAGGGTAAAAGTGCAGTATAATCCATGAGGTTTTGCATCTTACAATAAATCTACCACACTTATGAAATACATAGCAGGAGACACTTGCCTCAGCAGTAGATTGGTTCAATCCATCACCAATGTGCATACATCAGGTTACTGTCTAGTAAATGCATCAAACATTTAATAAGAAAGTTTGGAAAGGGAGAAATCAAACAAAACATTTTGAAAGTAGTGAGAGATGCTTCCCATACACACTGAGGCTGCAGGTTCTTTGAATTCAGACACCCACCAGCAGACCAGGGATCTCACAGGGCACTCAAAAGCAAAGCAAAGGAGGCAACATAAACATGGATCTGCATTACCTGTCTAGGGTCAAGGAGTATTTCTTGGTGTCCCTTTCACTCACAAGGCAAGCTCTTTCAAGACCCTTTTTGGTAGCCATGAGGAAAGTCCCCGGGATTTTGAGTGTTTTTGTTCTTTCCTCCTTTAATGCTCCTTTCTCCTGTGGAAATGGATGTGGGCAAAAAAAATCCTCACGGCTTATGGAGAAATCTCTGCCAAAGGTTTCTAAGGAAAAGGTTTCAATAATCCGCTCGATAAACCCTCTCCAAGAGAAAGCTGCTTTCCAGTTGCTCTTGGCCTCACTGGCTTGCCAAGCAGCAACTTGCTGACTGTGCGAGATCGGGGACTTGGGGCCTCCCTCTTTTTTTTTTGCCCCTTGTTTTCTCCATTTCTGATGCTCCGATATGACCTTTCCTCACATGATGAGTGAGTGCTCTCACACTTGCTGACTCAGGGTCGAGCACAGCTGTGCACACACAGGCTGACACGCACATGTGGACACACCAAAAAGCGATAAAAGTTGCTCGTTATTGCCACTTGCAGCACAAATTGTTAAAATCTTCATTTCACCAGGAAAGACTGCAGGTTGTTATTTCTGCTTTATTCAGTTTGTTAGTTTTATCAACAGACATCCTGAGATGCCAGAGGGAAGAAAACACCTGCAGGCCTGCCTCACTCACAGCTGCCTCCTACCACTGCCCACAGAGGAAAGGAAACAGGGATATCTTACAGCCTTCTCTGCATAAATAGGCTTAGATCCCTTCACATGGTCTACCTTCATAGACTGGTGGTTAGAAATAGGTAATGAGTGAATTCTGACTGCTGGATTTTAATTCTACAGCCTTTTTTGTTGTCTATAGCTCATCCCTGGCACATTGAAGAAACATGTAGATGAGGCACTTAAGGATGTGGTTCAACAGGTGTTGAAGGGCTTGCGGTTGGACTGTAAAAATAAAATCAAATAAAACTGAATCTTCTGCTTTCAAAACAAAAAGTACCAGAATACTTACCATTCCAGAAATGTCACTAAACAGCAATTTTACTAGATGGCCAAGATGGAGTAAGGAAGGAAGTTTTTCCAGTTGTGGACCATGAAGCTGACACAATCTTATAAGTCATATCCGAGCAGTGTCCTGGTGTGTTTCTCAACTCATCTTTCCCTTTAGAAATTACCAATCACGGACACACTGTCACAGATCTGAGATGTCCAGAAAATAAGCCCGACCTGGGACCTGATTTACAATAAATCTCAGTCTTTCTGAGCTGCTAAGCCAAAATATCAGGTTTAAGGGCCCTCAATTTAAGGAAAATTTAAAATCCACTTCAGAGATTACAGATAAAGCCTGTTTCTGTTTCAAATCACTGGAAGTATGTACCTTTCGTTAGTGCAATAGATGAATTCCCATCATTTTGCAAAAGGGTCTTGGGCCTCAGGTGCATACCAGCAAACAAAGCCATAGATCATTCCCAGCATCTAATCTAGACCTTTGCTCTGCATTTATTGTTGTCAGTGGCAATGGTTGTGCTTCTTAGGAGATGGGCTGTGAGACAGGTTTGGAAGAAATCTCCTCAGTGCTTTTCACAGAGACTTTGGGTTTTCCACTTTTTACAGAATCTGAAACTCATTAAGAGACAGACAGACAGAAGCTGTCTGCGGAATTTCTGTTTCAGAGAAATTATTCAGACCATCTTAATAAATTCATCTTCTGCTTTTAATAATAACGCAGTTTATTTCTGAGTCTGCATTAAAAATGTTCGCATAACCAATCATACTGGTTCTAATGACCCTAGTCAAGGATATTTCTCTAAATTTGCATCCAGCACAGACATGTGAGGCATCACATTGCCTTTTGCAAATGAAAGTCCCCTGGCATCATTATCCAAAACGTCCATTAGTATAAAAAAAANAAAAAAAAAAAAAAAAAAAAAAAAAATCATATCCTTGATCCCATTTCCACTCTAATCAGCCACACTTTAAAAATGAAATATAAAAACTCTCATCCTGACATTATGGGATCAGATACTGACAGTTTAAATGTGCAGAGGGAAATTCAGTACATCTACTAATTGAAAATGCCTGTGAAGTCAGTCAATTTTACCAGACACAAGACATCTTAGAGATCATCTGCAAAGTTTTCTTCACCTTTCTCTGGCATCAACTCAAGTAGCTCTGTACTGCCTTGCCTACAGCATGGCAATCCATGTATTTGTGATCTCTGGGTCTTTATTATTACAATTTTTGCATTTATAGTTAGAACATACTTTTTTATTCACAGAGAGCTCCAGTGTAAGAACCTCTCCAGCCATCTATCATTTTGAGATCCAAGGCTGGAGGCAAGAAAAATTGACAGGAATAACACTTCCTTCTTTGTGAAACTGGTAATACAGGAACCTTTTATAAGTGATCATCAAAAGGAAAATTTCTACTCTGATTTAGAGCTAATTTAAAAATCACTGAAGGGTTGTTAAATCATTGAAAGAATCCTAATGTTCAATACTTTAAAACATTGAATTTTTAAGCATTAATAATTTTTCTCTTGGGTTGGAAGCCAATTCCCAGAAGAATGGAGACTTTTGATAGCCAGAAACGGTCTCTGCTAAGGGGTAGATGTCCTCTGCAAACTCTTAGGTGAGTGTATTTGAAATTATATAAAATCACGGAGAAGAAAAAGACTTTTTATCTTTCAGGCCCTAGTCAAAGAGATTAGAGTTTGCATCAGTGGCTGTGATCCAACAGGGGTAGACATGGCATGGCACCATTTTATGGTGCACAGAGTCTCCTCCAATGCTAAAAGCAGGTATATGCTGCTACCTAAATAAATGGGAATTTTCCTACTGCAGGCAGAGCCTGAGGTTCAGCAGTATCAGATGTCTGCTACCTAGTGAGGTGGCCCCTCCAGAGAGCACCTGGGGGCTGGCAGACCCCTTTGGAGATTCCCAGGACTGGTGCCGATCGTGATGACCTGGGGCTTCCATAAGGAGACGTGGGACGATTCTAGTCTGCAACATGTGAATCATGGAGGATGACCACCAAAAAACATGAGTTGTATCCACATTTTCCAAATGAAATCAGCTACCATTAGGCTACTTGGGCAAACCACAGCTTCTGAATTAAGTAATGCCAAGAAATGTTTTTCTGATTCAATATCTTTGCTTTTCTGGCAAGCTGTTATGTCTTAATGTCCTGAAAGTCCTGTTCAGGAGTAGTACTGAGTCTATCCTTAGAAAAGGTTTGTATTCCAGGCTGTAGATTAGAAGGGCAACACAGTACAGTAGCAAAACATACCCTTATGACGTTTCAAATGCTATTGTCAAAGAGTGTGCCAGCTTTTTGTCATAAAAATATATTATTAGCTTTCTCTGAACATTTAGTGTTTTTCTCTCTCTCTTTTCCATTGCTTTTGCAAAGGTTTTCTGCTTGTTTTTATTTTTATGATGTCTGAAGCTGCTTGGGGAACTAAGTGTGTAATTGCATTACTAACAAGTATTTCTTAGATACATTTATTTTTCCTCGGGGAAACAGAATGTGAGGAAGAGAGTACATGTATTTTGGAAGCAAAAGAGACAGCTATGAAGTTACTACCCGGTTATCAATTTAATTGTTTTCTCCCACTAATAAAGTATAGGAGCTTTACTGGCTCAGTTCCTCTAGTACATTTGCAATACACTGTCTATTGTCATTCGTGCTTCTCCTAAGCATATTTTGGCCACAAAGAGGCATGTTACTCTATACATTGAGAGTCAGGCTGTTAAAGACTACAAAGAGTCCTGCATTAATTCTCAACAGTTCAAAACTAACTGGTTAATCTTGGCTATTACAAATATATGTTTTTCCATTTTATCATTCTTACAATTGCAGTTCAAATTAGGAAAAGGTCAGAGCAACCTGGTAAAAGTAACTGTAGGGACATCATACTTAAAGACTTCCCAGTAACCAGGATTTCTTAAGCCTGTCAAAATTTCTGCTGATGTTTAAAAAGCTCCCACATTCTACTATCTGTATCATGAAGTCACTGTCCATTTGCTCAAACATTTATTTTTCATGTAAAACTTCTAAACTTTTCTTTGCAATAATATGTAACAAGAAGAGTCAGAGATTGCTCTTGTCTTACTTGTTCTGGTGGAAACTGAAGGCTACTGCCAGCAGTGAAATTAGTAGGATTTACAGGGATTTAACTATACAGACGACATATGGCCTGGTTGGGATTGGCATCCAGACTGGCTCTAAACCAAGTCAACAAGAGTGTGCCATGTTTGCCTCAAGGAGCACAGCAGACAGCTGTGTCCACAGACTGAAGTACAATTTCCAAAGCAGAGCTGCAAGCTTTGAGATCAATCCTTAGATTTCTGGGAGGAAGTGGAATACCTGGATGGGCTGCTCCTCCTGTCCCTGATAGAGGATGGAAGGCTGAAAGTGGTGCCAGAGCTTGGAGTGGGAAACGACCTCTCACAATCCAAAACTTCAGAACAACAACAGAACTTCAGAACAACGTGGCTTGGGAAATTCAGTTGCTTTTATTTATTTCCTTTCCAGTTTCTGAGTATGTGTAAATTGCTCAGACAATAACCCAAAAGAAAAATGAAGGCTCCCACATCACATTAGCATGCCTCTATCTTTCCACAGGGACATGATGGATAGCATGGGTAGCTTTGACCCCTGAAAAGTGTTACCTGGGGAAGGTTTTATCTGCAAACACGGAATTTGTATCCCTTTTCTACTAAAGGAAAACTGGAGATACTAATAGGAGCCCATGCCAGGGATTTTGCAAATTGCCATAGTTATAGCTACTTACACTATATTTTGGCATGCCGTGGCATACCCATGTCAGCATCTTATAAAAAAGTGATCCAAAGGTGTTAACTGCTTTTGTTTCAAGGCAGACCATACCATGGGCTGGATCTGACGTCTCAGAGGTGCAGTGCATCTCTGCTCCTCTGGTGCCAGCCTGGCTCAGACAGCTGTGCCCACCTGGCTTCCCTACCACCTGGACAGGATGAAAGAACCTAGACCTGTAGCCTGAAGCTGTCGTCCTATGAAAACACTTAAAAGGATTCTACTTCAGAGAAGCAAAACAAACTGGAGAAGCTGTAATTTTAATGGCATTTTCCACACATGCATACCTCAGGGCTGCCTATCACAAGCTTGTTTCCTTCCTGGGTTCTCTGGATATTTCTTCTATGGCGCATATACGGCATCTGGAAATTAAATGAAGAGTTAAATAATGACTCTCTTGTGTATGGAGCACAGTAAAAACTATGCAGTGAGTTTTTATAACTTTTTTAATATAATGAAGTTAAAGAGATTGAATGCTGTTTTTATGATATGAGATTTCCAGATTACTCCCAAGTCAGCAACAAGCTATTCATAATCCTTTATTATAGCGTTGTCATGATGACTGTGATCAAATCCCTGAGCTACCTGATGATACCATGGATAGCGTGAAGCTGGTGAATACTGGTAAGTTTGCTTTTAACACGACATTTGAATAGTTTGATCCTTGATTTTTCTAATATTAAAATATGTTGATAAATTTCTATCCAGTATATTCTCAAAGTATGTGGGTTCTGCACATACCAACATAAAGGCTGATTTAGTAAAATATGCTTAAGTATTCCTAATATAAAAAACTTCCTTTTCCAGCCTCTCTCTCCTACTGCATAGAATTTTGAAATATTGTTGAAAGAAATCATTCAAGCAAAATTTGGTGGGAAGGTATCTAAGAACATGATATTTATTGCAAAGATTGGTCACACCCTACCTGCAGATCAAAGCTTTGTCCTGAATATAAATACTGAGTTATTGGAGTTTCAACTGGGCTTTATTCCAGCCTGCAACTGGGTTAGACTTATGCCAAGGGATGAATCAGAGGGTTTAATTTGATGCCCTGGTCATGCATTCCTAATATTCTGAGGGCCCATCTGCCAAAATAGAGCTTTTATTAAGGTTTTCACACATCAGTAAGTGCTCTAGGTCATCTATATGCTAAGGCTACACAGATAGTGAATCACTAACATGAAGTTTGCTTTCAGAAAACTTAAATTCTGTTAGCACCAAAGTCAGAACAGCTCTTTTCTCTTTCCTAGTCCTATGTGTCTATTCCTGTGCATATTACAGATGCTCTTCCAGACTCTTCTTAAAAACTTCCAGTGATGCATATTTCTTGTACAGATTATTTCTGCACTTAATTACTCTTGCCTTTATTAGTAGCTTTTCCAACTGCCTAACTTAAATCTCACTGCAATATATGCTACTATTTCATAATGTAGAATTAATTCCTTTTCTTTCTACATCTATTTGTTAAGTGTCAGAAGCTGTAATTGTGTCTCCATGTTCTTTTTCGATTAGTAAACAACTTCAATACCTTCAGCTTTTCTTTGGATGCTGTGGCTTTGGATCTTTGACCATTTGCACCGATCTTTTCTGGACACTAACCAGTGGCTCTCTATTACTCCTGAAACCTGGTGCCTCGGTACCCAGCTTCAGCTGAGGCCACAACAAAGTTGAAAGCAGAAGGAAGATTTAAACTATGTGTTGTATGGACAAAATCCTGTTTATCTGTGCTGAGGTGTTATACTTCATGGTGTTTCTACAGAAGCAGAGGAGTGTTACTGACTCAGGTTCACTCTGTAGTTCATTAGTGCCCTGTCACCCCAAATCTTTTCCTGTTGTACTGATGCATACAGGGTGTTATATATCCTGCCTATGAGCAGATCTTTATCACTACCTGTATATAGCACCTTTCATTTTATCTGGTTGAATTCCATCTTCTTTTTTTTTATTCATTTTTTATTTCAGTAATTTATACAATTTGTCAAAAGGATTCTAAATTTGAATTCTATATTTCAGTCCTCCAGATAACCCTTCCCCAACTGCAGTCACCTGAAAAGTTACAGAATCACAGAATCATAGAATGGTTGAGGTTGGAAGGGACCTCTAGAGATCATCTAGTCCAACCCCCCTGCTCCAGCAGGGACACCCAGAGCACGGGGCACAGGGTGGCAGCCAGGCGCGCTGCAAGGGCTCCAGAGAAGGAGACTCCACAGCCTCTCTGGGCAGCCTGCTCCAGGGCTCTGGTACCCTCACAGGAAAGAAGTTCTTCCTCACATGGAGATGGAACTGCCTGTGTTTCAACTTATGCCCTTTACTCCTTGTCCTGTCACTGACCATCACTGAGAAGAGTTTGGCCCCCTCCCCCTACAGTCATTCCTCAGGTACTTGCATATACTAATCAGATCCCCTCTCAGTCTTCTCTTCTCCAGGCTGAATAGGCCCACCTCATTTAGTCTTTCCTCATGTGATAGGTGCTCCAGTACCTTAACTATATTTGTCGCTCTATGCTGGACTCTCTCCAGCAGCTCCACATCCCTCCTGTCCTGGGGAGCAGGATCCCCTCCCTCAACCTGCTGGCAATGCTCCTCCTGATACACCCAGGAACCCATTGGCCTTCTTGGCCACGAGGGCACAGGGTTAACTGCTGACTCAGAGTTAACTTGATGTCAACCAGGACTCCCAAATCCCTCTACATGGAGCTGCTTTCCAGCAGGTCAGCCCCTAATCTGTACTGGTGCCTGGGGCTATTTCTCCCCACATGAAAGACCCTGCACTTGTCAGTTTTGAATCTCAGGAGGTTCCTCTCTGCCCAACTCTCTCTCTTGTCCAGGTCCTTCTGGATGGCAGCACAGCCCTCTGGAGTGTCGGCCACTCCACCACGTTTGGTATAATTAGTGAACTTGCTCACGGTGCGCTCTGTGCCCTCGTCCAAGTCATTGATGAACAAGTTGAACAGCACTGGGCCCAACACTGACCCCTGGGGGACACTACTGACCGTAGGCCTCCAGCTAGACTCAGCCTCATTTACCACCACCCTCTGAGCTCTGCCATGCAGCCAGTTCTCAATCCACCTCACTGCCCATGTGTACAATCCACACTTCTGGAGTTTTCCTATGAAGCTGTTATGAGAGACTGGTTCGAAAGCCCTGCTGAAGTCAAGGTCAACAGTCAACATCACCTCCGTTTCTGGAAAGGTCAGGAAAAGCAGCTCATCCTAGAGACCATGTCGAGGCATGTGAAGGAAAAGAAAGGGATCAGGAGTAGTCAGCATGGATTCACCAAGGGGAAGTCGTGTTTGATGAACCTGATAGCCTTCTACTATGGGGTGACTGGCTGGCTGGATAATGACAGAACCATGGATGTTGTCTACCTTGACTTCAGCAGAGCTTTCCACAGTCTCCCATAACATCCTTATAGGAATGCTTTGGAAAATTTAATAAACATATTCCATATATACTACCCATAACAGTAATGCAAATCCTGAGTAATGCTGGTACAGAACAGACTACAATGAAATCCTGATTTAACAATGAATTAAACAGCAGCAAAATACAGTTTTGCAATTGATCTCATACTGAACTCAGATGTGGACACCTACCTTTGTCTCCTGTGATTGCTGTTGTAATGCCCTAGTATGACAGCAGCTGGCACTGTAAGGCAGCATTTAAACCTTGTTAAAGGTAAGATGCCACAAGCCTGGCAGGCGCAGTGATAGCTGAGAGTTTAACATGATGAAAAACTTTGGAATATATCCTGACAAATTAGATTTTATTTTCTGTATCAGCAGTGTAACTGCCTTCTCTGAACTGCACACTCTGCCTAGGATAATAGATAGAATCATAGAAAGAGCCCTCAGAATTTTCTTTAACATCTGTGCCCAAGAACATGGGGAAATTGCTAGTCTAATTTGATGGCTTTCTGCAACCTTGCCCTTCACACTTCCCATGAGGAGAGGATTTCTTTTGATGCCTCAGAAGCAGATGTTTTGAGGGATTTGAGTGGCTGCAGCTCCCCAACAGTAACACTGCTCAGTGCAAACACTAATTCTTCCTGGTGTGGCTCTGCAAGTTCCCCATTTTTATGAGACTTCCTTCTACCCTGGAGCTCACAGTCACTATCCTTGTCTACAAAGTCTGAAATAAAGTTTATTTGTTTCAAAACAATCATACCTTGAACTGGCATAGGTGTATATATATATACACACATATATATTTATCTTTACATCTTGTGAATTAGGAAAGATGACAGGGAAAAACAAAACTCATGTGCATTTATGATTTTTTGCTATTGGAAGATATGAAATGAAAAAAAAAAGGACCCAAATGAAAAATAAAGAAGTTATGAAAACTACTTCTGTTTTGTTTGCAAAAAAAAAATATTTGGACCTATGTCATCCCATGAAAGAGATACTGGTTGAAACAGAGAAGTAAATAGCCTACTTTAAAAGATTGAAATCTGTAATATTCCAGCAGTCTAAGGACAATCTACAATTAAAATAACTGTTGTGCTGGAACATGACAATTAATCAGGAAGAGTCAGGCATTGCTAGGAAGAGTCATAACACCATTTTCTTAACATCGAATCTGCAGAAGTTTTATACTACAGATTTGAAGTTTTATAACTTCTGAGTGCAGTGAAAGATGATTTACCTGATCTGTACGATGCAGTTAGATGCTCTGTGAAAAAAAATGAACTATTGATCTCAGGAGATTCTAATTTAGATTGGTTCACTTAAAAAGAGTAAACACCTGAAACAGCTTGAGAAGCTTATATTTTGAATGACTTATCAAGAAGTTAAAAAATTTAGTAACCGGAGACGGCAATAACTTTTAACAGTAGTCAGAGCACCATATTTTACTGAGTCAAACATTTTAACACTATTCCCTGAAGTATATTGGTAGCAGCTATTTTTATTACACTGATGCTCAAGGAGATGCTAATTTGTATTGTAAAAGTAAGTACAACATAAATGACATTCTGGACAGCTCACAATACAATCTTAGCAATGATTCTGAGCAATGGTTGTTTGGACACGAAAATTGGAAGTAAAGAGTGAGGTCAGCCTTATTTTCCCATAGGTTTTCTTGAGGCTCTACCATTTAGGAAGATTTAGGAGCATGTGTAGAGATTAAAAAAAAAAAAAAGAAAAAAAAAAGATTAACCTTTTATTGCTAAAAAATCTAAATGAATGGGAGTTTTGACAGTTCAGTTCCTCAAGACCACAGCTCAGTTTCAACTGCCCAGTCTATATAGGTCTTTTATTTTTCAGTAAAGGTTATGAAACAAGCATGAATTGAATGGATAAAAACAATACAAAAGTGAATGAACAATTTACTGTGAAACGGCACAAAATTGTCAATAATTCAAAACAGGCTGGGTATGGCAGGATCTACTCTGCTCTTCAACATCTGCATTAATCACTTGCATGGCAGAATAGAGTGAACATTCCAAGACATGACAATAACAAGCTGATAGGGACCAAAAACATTTCAGAAGGTTAGAATTTAGAACATTGAAATGGAGCAATGATTTGAGGTCCAGAAGATGAAATGCAGCATAAATAATGTAAAAAGTGCTGTACTTGGAAAGTTGGACAAATATGCCTGTCCCTCAGTCATTGGTGCAGGCATGGCAGGAACTGCCTGGGGGAGTCTCCAGCACTCCCTGAAACTGCACTGTAGGAGACCTCTCGCAACAGTCACTAAGAAATACTGCTGGGAAGAGGGTTGGGTGTTCAGGCGATTACCCTGTCTCAAAACAGGTCCTTGTCTCAAGCCAATGCCTTGTCTCACCTATGCAGACATGTTTTGGGAAGCTCCAGGACTAAGGGGAAGAAACAGGGAAGAAACAACTAAGGACAGCAGTGGCACTCAATGACACTGTAGTTATAATTGTGGAGCAAACTTGAATTTCAACCTGAGATCTCACTACTTCAGGTCCATAGTTCTTATTCCACACTATTACATATGCAAAGAGTGAAGGATACATGCCAAAATTCAGAGTGGAGCCCTGCATTAGTTGAGCAGCCTCCATAACAGAGTTATGGCCTTACTGTTTTCTGTGAAGGAAGTTTTAATCCATCTTAGAAGAACTCATCCTCTCTGCTTTTACTATGTGTCACTGTAGAACAGAAAATCTTTGTTGAAAGCTTGGCCTATCAGGACAAATTTAGAAGCACCTAAGCCTAATTGCAGATTAATAATGATCTGCCAGCATCAGGTGGCAGTAGAGAAGGTGTAATTTAAAAGAGTGTTTCAATGTTAGTAGATAAGACACTTCATTTCATATATGTATATAAAATTATGTATTTTTATACATGCATTTGTGTCTATATATATATTAATTTCCTGATCAAAAAGAATGATGGCTGTCCTCAGTAAATAAAAGTCTCTGCTTGTATTTAATCCTTGTATGCATTTCCTAGACTGGGGAACCTTTGAAGTTTTCAAGTTTTACTTGATGAAGTTTTACTATATCTCTGAAGGTTCTTTCCCAAAGACTCTTCCTTGTGTTTAACGTAGACAGTATAATAATGGTATATAATTCACTTTGTAGTGTTGCAACTCTACCCGACCTTATAAGAGCTTTAATAGTTCTGCTAATATTAACTGTGCAATTAAGTGTTTCAATTTAAGTCAAGTCAATTTATTTGTGTACATGTGAAATGGTTGCACATTGGAAATGAGGACAGATATCCAGGGTGGAGGATAGAAGGAAATGTGGCTATTACATGAGTAAATATAGAAATTCCACAGATTCTCAGCCCAGAGGTAGTCATAGTTTTGGGGATCATGATCACTTCCTTTTCCATCCTTGTCCTTGTAGAGGTCAAGGCACAAAGCAGAGAGCTCCAAATTTAGGAAAAAGCACTCCATGGAGGAAAATTTAAAGACCTGATGAAAAAGTAATGCTTTGCTTTGAACATAATAAACCATAGGTAATGTATTCATTATTTTTCCCTGATTAGTGACCACATTAAATAGTGCCTATGACTTCCTTAGAATTAATTGTGCATTTACAAACAAGGATGTAACTTCTCTCTACTACAGGGTGAACAGATTAAGAGGTTGAGGACATCTAAGACATAATCCACAGTCCATCTGAAGAGAAAAAAAAAAAGACCTAGAGGAATATATTTCAGATGCATCCGTTTGTAAGAGACAAGGGTGTAAGGATAAGAATATTTCAAAATGAAATATTGTTAGGCCAAGGACAGCTTATGGAGATGAAGTTCCAAGGATTTCAATTTCTGTACATAAAAGCAAAATAATAACACTAGTCTTCTCTGGAAAATATGTTGAGATAAAAAGAGCTTGATAGTTTTTGTGGAAGAAATACCAGTTGGGACTCATGAAGTTGATGTATTCGAGTGGATAATCTGGCAATATAAATATTCATTGACTGCTGAGAATTTCAGTTTTGAAATAATTGAAAAAAATAATGGATTTTTGCAGCATTTTCAGGAAAAAGAAAATCCCTTTTGCCAAACAGCCTCACTTTTTATATGCCTAGGGATTATAAGAGAGCTTTCAGCATCACAACATCTGAATTAAGGATTATGTTTCTAGCTATATTCACAAAGATCCTCACAAGTGCTGCCCACCCTGGATTTCACAGAAACAACCAGGAGAGAGCTCCAAAGCCCACTGAAAGTACTGAAATGAAGTCACCCCAGCTACTGCAGTGGCCTCCAAGCTAGACTACAAGGTCACAGGCTGCTTGCACCGAAGAAGATCCCTACTTGCTATATGGTTCTCTGATCCTCACATTTAGTCTTGGCAAACACTGAATCTATAGTGCTCATCGATGCTATTAATGAAAAATGCCATATGTAGTACTTGTTTAATGCAATGGTTGCAGCACGTAGCTGATGGATGTTTATAGTTTCAGTGAGGATGGGTAGAGTGACTGGCTAATGCCCTGCATGAAGTACTCAAAGGTAATGACAAGCCTTCAGTCATGCAGGTATCTGTCTTGCAACCCACCAGGGGAGGTCACAGTACAAGGACTCTCGACTGAGCAGACACAGAAGCTAAAATGTTAGACTTTTCCGTCTATATTCATTAATAGTCACAACCGTGCATTTTCAGAGTATTTTGGACTCCAAATGTAGGAATCCAGCATATTTTGTGCACATGCACTAGGTTTTTGTGAGAATAAATGCAAAAATACCAGCGTTGATATTTAGATAGCAGGAGAAAAAAAAAGCCTTTTTGTTTTCCCCAGCTGTCAGATCATCTGAGAGGAAATAAATATTTCATGGAGAACAACCAGATTTCCAACTTTATTTTCCTATTTTGGCCACTTCCTGCATGAGGGACTTTTACAGGAGGTCTGTGCACTCATGGTTGAGCATCTCAGCCAGACTGACTTCTTGTGAATGTTTCCTCAGAGGAAGATATTCAAATTCTGTAGTTTATTTGAACTTTGCCATATGCTGGAGTAGAGAGGCTGCCCTACTCCCTTGCAGCACTCACCTGCTCACTTTCATGACCTTATCACAACTACTCCCTGCTACTCCTTATCTTACCTTTCTCAAACGGCTTTTCCTCTATGCCTTGCTTTTTTATTATAGACCAAAGTTCTATTTGCTTGAAGTCAGTGCAGTTACACAGGCAAAAAGAAGGGAATGCACTTTATTTACACTCTCTCTGGTGCTGGTTATTCAGATCTAGTGTAGGAGCTCAGAAAACATTAGGTAGTATATTAGCTATTAACTTATACACTATTCATATTAAATATGCCTTTTTTTCCTACTCTCAGAAGAACTGTGTTTCTCAAAAAGTCTTGTCAAAGTTTAGTGACTTACATAACTTGTGCTTAAGCTGCCTGTACTAGTTCACTGGACTATTGATTTCAAATAACTCATCTCACAGGTTTTACTGTTACGCTTATCTGCTATCAATATCTGAAATAGTAAAATGCCACTTTTATTTTGTCCTAATTACTGCTAATGAATTCTTGATGCAAGCAGTTGCTTGTTATCTTGGAGGTGTTTAAGCATGGTTCTATTGTGCAGGATCATGAGAAATATTTCTCAGATAGAGCTAGTTTCTGATATTTTCTCAGCTTTATTTGAGTACAGGTCTACTGAATACCTCATGAGATGGTGGTGATCAAAATCAAACCCTGAGAACAAGCCTGTAAAGGCTTAGAAGCATCTGAAAATGTATATATTAAAAAATACTTAAGCATCTAAACCCAGATGAAATCAGTGAGAATGATCTGTGAAATACATAGCAAATGAAAATAGAAAGTGCCAGAATACAAACAAGACATTTGTTTACTGTAGACTTTCAATTCTAGTGTTACACATTTAAATAACAAAAATGAGAACTACTGAGTGTCCCAAAGAATACCAAAATAAGGACAAATTTTTGAAGTAAGAGGTTTCAGAGGAAATTATAGCAATTAGATTTGTTCAGGAAACAAATTTCCCCTCCTGCAAAGCCTGACATTTCAGATGCTTTTCATATTCTGTAAAATAACAGTAGGAAAACTGAAACATTTTTTGCTAAATGACCATAGAAGTCCATTTGCTCCTGCAGAATGAGGCAAATTTGGCATCCTTATGTTCATAATGAGCAAGCCTGTTGAGAGTGAATGTGCTAGAAACATGTTTCACATGCAAAACATCTGCAATTCATCTGTGTGCTGTGCTTACGACATGCTCACTGTTGACGGTCTTAGCCTAGCCTTAGCCTTAGTAAGCCCATTAGAAATGAGAAAAAGGGACCCAAACTCATGATCACACATAGCTCCTGTTGAGCTGAGCAGCTCCATCAACTTTACAGACTTCTCCATCTGATCAGCTAAGGCAGAAATATATCCTGCCGTGTATAAGCCACTTCTTTTGAGATCACTGATCTGATGATTTGGAGAAACTTGCTATTTTTCACAGAAATAAGCTCCTTTTTCACAGAAATGAGCTTGAGATAAATCTGCAAAGCTACTCACTATGTACTCACAGGGTCACTGCTGTTGCAATTAGGTGCATGAGAAGCCCAGCTGCAGGATGGTGTCTTGGAAAGCTATGATCAGTCTTCTGTAGAACCTAACACAGATGCTCTTATTTAGCAGGAACGAATGTAGAAGGTAAAGGAAGAGTCTGAGGAGCTCAAAATGACCCTTGGTTAAGCACATTATCAATTAACATATTTAGTGTTCTTGTTTTAATAATTTGTGATAATTATCTTGATGAATACAAAGATGACAGGTCTGATTGGGTGGTGCACAATCTTCTGCTCTTAAGAAGGAAAGTTTGCCTTCTCTTTCCATGACTGTGGTACTTAGCAATGAGTTGTTTAATGACATTTCACATTATTGATAAGGCACTGATTAGAAAGCTGCTCCTAAATAATTATCTAATTCTTATAAAGAACAGTGCTAACAAACAATCATTAAACAAGCTAAACTCAATGAATAGTTATGAAGACAAGTAGGATTATGACATGAATATTCTCAACTTCTTAAAATGCTTTTTTTTTAAATTATTCAGTCATTAATCACTCTTTGGATCATTTGAAATTATTCACTCTTTGGATCAGTCTCTGATAGTACAACTTTGAACACAGCACATAAATTTAATTCATAATTTGTACCTTAGTCAATTCCAAGTTTTATTTTTTATTTCTGGATGCTTTTCTTTCACTTTCATATTTCATCAAATATGAATTCAGATAACAGCTGCCTTTTCATGTTGTGTTTAATGTTCTAATGCTGATTTAAACAAGGACAGTTGTGGCATCTGTCAATGAGATGTTGCCAGCAAAATCCTGCATATTTTGTGTAGTAGAGACTATAAAGAACATCTTTTGCTATATTATACAGAAACAGGATTCCAAGAGAGTATATCTACCTGTTTGCTCTCAACTTGAAATTTATAATAATAGAAGCTAGTGTTATAAGACAATTTAGGGTTGTTTTGTTTTAAGTACCTTGTGAAAATTGCATTGAGTGGTGAGAGGATTGTTTTTTTTTCAGTAGTATAGGAAACTGAAAGGTAAATTTTGGAAGTATTTTAAACGTTCTACTATTCTCCCTTTCTGTCAAGGATATGGAAGCCATTCTTGATTGAAGCAGAAGGGCACAATCAAGTTCATATTATTTTTAATCTAGTGATTGGTGCTTAAGCCAATTGTGTTAATAAAAAAACAGGACTGCTCCAAAAAAAAATGCAATTATTTCTGGACTGCAGCTGTTCACAGATATGGGTGAGCATTTCAGTAGGAGAGGCACTGCCTAATTGCAGCTAGCAGAAGGTAAAAAGAAAAAGTCACCTTTTCATTGTAACCTTTGGTGTAGGCATAATATTCACTGAAACATCCTGGATGAGAGTAGCAATAGCTAGTAATTATCTCTGTAAGTCATTGAAGTGCCTGACAAAGATGTACACACAGATGTTCCTCACCCCGCCAACCCTGCTGTGCTTTGTCTTCCATTTCTGAATTCAGCCATTGTTATAGTAAAGACTCCATGGGTTGGATTGGTATGGGGTAAAGACACTTAAAATTAGTTGTCTGCAAGAATATGTCTATATGTACACTTGGTGCCTAAATAACTGTTGGAGGCTGTGCCCTCACTGGAGCTTAGGCTGATCCAGCTGACAATCTGGTAAGTGCTGAATCTCTCTACTGATTGTAATGTCCATATTTTCCTTAACTTCAACAGTAATTAGAGTATTGTGCAGTTAGTTAAAGATGGATATCTGGTGCCATTTGAGATAAACTAAGGCGTGCAAGATACGGAGTTGACTAACCTGATAGCCTTCTATGATGGTGTGACTGGCTGTATAAATGAGAGCAGAGTGGTGGATGTCATCTGTCTCCAATTCAGCAAAGATTTTGACACCGTCCCCCACAGTATCCTCTTGGGCAAGCTCCTGAAGTGTGAATTAGATGGGTGGGCAGTCAGGTGGATTAGGAACTGGCTGGATGACAGGGCTCAGAGAATGGTAATCAGTGGTGCAGAGTCTGACTGGAGGCCTGTAGTTAGTGGTGTCCCCCAGGGCTCAGTCCTTGGTCCGGTCCTGTTCAACTAACTTATTCATTAATGACCTGAAGGAAGGGATGGAGTGCTCTCTCAGCAAGTTTGCTGATGACACCAAACTGGGAGGAGTAGCAGATGGTTCTGAGGGCTGCACTGCCATCCAGAGGGACCTGGACAGACTGGACAACTGGGTGGTGAGAAACCTTATGAAATTCAACAAGGGAAAGTGCAGAGTCCTGTACCTGGGCAGGAATAACCCCAGACACGCCTACAGGCTGGGGAACGACCTCCTGGAGAGCAGCCCCGCAGAGAGGGACCTGGGCATCATGGTGGACGACAAGATGACCATGAGGCAGCAGTGTGCCCTCGTGGCCAAGAGGGCCAATGGGATCCTGGGGTGCATTAAGAAGAGCGTCTCCAGCAGGTCGAGGGAGGTGATTCTGCCCCTCTACTCAGCCCTGGTGAGGCCGCACCTCGAGTACTGTGTGCAGTTCAGGGCTCCCCGGTGCTGGAGGGATGTGGAGCTGCTAGAGAGAGTCCAGCACAGGGCTACAAAGATGATTAGGGGCCTGGAGCATCTGCCCTACGAGCAAAGGCTGAGAGCGCTGGGCCTGTTCAGTCTGGAGAAGAGAAGGCTGAGAGGGGACCTGAGAGGGGACCTGATCAGTGTGTACAAGTACCTCAAGGGAGGGAGTGAGAAGGATGGGGTCAGCCTCTTCTCAGTGGTAGACAGCGGTAGAACTAGAGGAAACAGCCACAAATTGAAGCACCAAAAGTTCCACAGGAACTTGAGAAAGAATTTCTTACCAGTGAAGGTGACAGAGCACTGGAACATGTTGCCAAGAGAGATGGTGGAGTCTCCTTCTCTGGAGATCTTCAAAACCCGCCTGGACATCACCCTGTGCCACATGCTCCAGGAGACCCTGCGTGTGCAGAACGGTTGGACTAGATGACCTCTAGAGGTCCCTTCCAACCTTAAGTATTCTATGATTCTACGACAGACACAAACACAGTGCCCATAGGAGACCTATGGTTTCTGGACTGACAGCTGAAAGCCAAATGAGCACCTGAACAGTATCAAAAGAACATCTCAAAAGGCACTAGACATCTATGATTAGATGCCAATCTTTCATGTTTAGACACCTTAATTTTGGTATCTAAGTCTTAATTCCAATTCTCCTTCTGCATACATAAGGACTTCTGAGTCTGAGTTATCTTTAGTCAACAAAAAACTCTACAGGAGTCATATGTTTCTTGGAGGGAGGGATGGACTCCCCATATAGCACCACAGATTATGGCCAGGTCTTTATGGATACTAAATCTTTCCATGTGGAAAGCATTGCTGTTAAGCTTAAGTGGATAAAGAAATCCAGTTACAGAATTAAAGAATTAGAGTGGTAATATAGAGTTTCATGTGCTCATGCAAAGAGCAGATATTGACTGTTTCTGTTAAAACAAAAATTAGATAGAATATCAATGTCACAGGGTTTTTTTAAACAGGCTTAATATTTTTTTAAAAGAATACATGAGTCCATAAGTGGGAAGATATACTTGCCATATACCTTTAGCGGAATACTATTAGCATAATAATTAAAAACTAATAACCTGTATATTCTTTGTGAATAAGGGCTTACTGGAGCAAGACAAACATAAATATTAATTTTCTTTTCAAATACCTAGCTGCGACAGGCTTTCTTTTATTTTAGGAACAGAGAGACAACCATCACCCCTGAAAAATAGGTCACATTGTGATGGCTGCGCCCATATTCAGCTAACTCTCTTCATTTCAGACTAGTTAGAGTATTTTTGCTGCGTTCAGTAGTTTCCATTGTATGTGCCATCACCAATATAGAGAGTCATGTCTGGGATTCCTGAAAGTGGCAAGAAAAATAATTACTCTGATTAATAAATATTTTGGCAGTACGATTCAGTATTTAGCCTTCATTGGGACGTAACTTATATAAGGAAAGAAATGGGCTGGATATGTCAAATCATTCTGTCTGGTTTAACAGTTTCTGTTTTTCAGCTCCAGAACAGTTTCTACTTTTGAGTTCTGTGTGCAGGTTTCAGTAGCTCCAATCCCAAAGGCAGTGGATTCCCCAGTCTCTCTCTGGGTGTGATGACACAAAATTTACACAGAGACTTTTCTTCTCTAGAGCTTATAAGTCACCATCTGCCAGACGTATCATCACCCTGAACTGCTCTCTCCATCCACTTCTCTGCTGCTAGCGGAAGACATGGTGGCTCCATGAAAAAAGGAAAAACAAGATAGTGCAAAACTCACTGCCTTTGATTCCATTCTCCAGCAGACGGAAAGTAGACAAAAAGATGGGAAACATACCAGATGTGCAGATGTTTGCAGCACATCTCCCGAAGACGTTCACATGCTTTACGGCAGTGACATGACTGACACAAGTCTTGTGATCATGCTTTGCTGAATTCTTTTGTAGTCTGAGGAGCATTATTCATACTCCATCATAAGACACCAGGTTGTGTATTCACGGAGACCTTGTGAACCTACTGCATGCTCCTCGTTAGCTCAGATACCTTCAATATCAGGAATCTGAAGCATCAGGCATTTTCACAGACTCAGAGGACAGACAGGACTGGTGCAGTTTTGACATGAAACCTGAGGCGGAGGGTTGCTTCTGGCGGGTTAGAGGGCAGTGAACCACTTTAGGTAAGTAGTCGGATGTCTTGAACCTTCAGTTTGATTTAGAAGAAAGTGTGCCTCAGAAATATGCTTGAAAGGGTAAGACAAGTTTTAAAGTATCACCATAGAAAACACTCCATAAAGAATTTTAGAAACTAAAAAGAATTCTAAGGAATTCTAAAAAGGATTTGTGACCTGAAGAGAAGAAATCAAAGCAGATGAAGTTATTTACCTTTTGAAAGCCAAAGAACATTGCAGAATGGTTTAAAAATGCCTACAAGAGAAAGATATCAGATAATAGCAAGCTTTATAGAGAAATAGCAGGTCATTCCACAACAGTATCTAATAGCTGGAGGCTGAAGTCAGAAAATAAATTGAAGAATTAATTAAACTGCCAGGTAAAACAATTGAAAAGTAGAGTAATTCCATTTTTTTTCCTAATTAAATATTTTTGGAAAAAAATAGAAAAGCTGTGAAAATTTTAGTATTTATTATCAGTAAAATTGTAATGCTTCAAAACCTAGAAATCCTCAGTTTTAAGCCAGCAGCAGTGCAAATATGCTGGTCAATAGCTTGTAGTTCTAGTTGTTGTCATGTCATAGCAGACAAGATTATGTCTCTCTTTATGCTTATTTGCAAACAGGTCTCATGACTTCTTAATAAATTGGAAAATAATAGTATAAAAAGAAAGATATAATCTAATCACTTTTGATCATGATAAGTTTGATTAAAAGATCTTTCTATCAAAAAATGAGGTACTGCAAAAGCATTCTGAAAAATACTTAAAGGGGAGGGACATATTTTCTAAATAGTTTTCATGGTTACATACTATAATTAAGTATTTCTTGCTAGGACATTTCCTACTCAAGACTGATTGTGTTTCATGAAATGTTTATTTCAATTCAGAAGCAAATTGTTTTGTTTCTTGTATGCACAAAACTGGGTGAAACTATAACCATGATCTTGAAAATTAAATCTGTAGTCTACCTGGCATTCCTTTAATGAATCTGTAACAATAATGGAAAACTGTGGAGATTATGAAATAGAAAACTATGTCAGAATTGACTGTACTTTTACTTGCTTAAGACTTTTTTTGTCACATGTATTTCAGTGAATATATAAAAGATATGTTGATGATATTTTAGAAAACCAAAACAAAAGAATGTGCTGATGGCTCAGTTGAACTTTGTGGAGTACAGGGCAATTTGCAAAATGAAGAAAAAGAAGGCAGAAAGAAACTGTCAAAACCACAAGATACCATTTACATGGGAAACTGGTTATATTTTACTTTGTACTCTGCTGAAATTCCTTCCTTTCCACCAAAGAAGGTGCCTTCTTTGACATAATCCTTAGTAACACTCTAGGGAAAAGTTATACAGATGGCAGAAATTCACTACAAAAAGAATTTACTGTCGTTCCTCCCATTAGTAGGTGGGAATGCAATATTCATTAAAGAGATTCCAACTTTCAGCCATCTCCTAATATCATGCAAATTCCCTCACCAATGCATAATAGAACAAAAGAGATCTGTGCATTAAGAATTACTTCTTCCACTTTCTATTGCATTTCATTAAAGTATCTTATTTCAAACATTATGCAGAAGCTACTTATCAGGTTTGTTTATATTAGACATCAGAATCTGGGGAAAATGGCAGATGCTTCTGCACAGTTCCATTTTCTTTTGCTTTATTTTACCAGACTTGGATGTGTCATAAGTAAAATGCAAAGCAAAATCAATGTGCTTGGTATTGATTTTTATTGCTGTAGTACAAATGAAATACCAGGATCATTTATCTCTACCTGCTGTGGGTGGATTTTATCAAGATTCTTGCAGAACTAGCAACAAGAAACACTCAGTAAAAACGGTGATGTTGATATCCGTCTTCTATCCTGAATAGACATGGGAAGGTATGTTTGACTGGGGTGCTGGTGGTAGTCCTCTCTCCAGATTGATTTACATAATATTTTCGCTTAAACAGTGTAATTCCTCTCAAAAAAAAAAAAATGGTATTTACATCTCAAGCCCTCTCATCTGACTAGTGAGGAAAATCAGTGGTGACTGATTGTCATGAAGCAAATGTTAACAGGGAGATTTTGCAGTTGCACTTAGGGCTTTCCGCTTTAAGAGAGTTTAACCAAGAAATCTAGCTGTCAGTAGGAGATATGGGTAAGAAGGAGGGATCCCCTAAATTTAGTCCAATTTCAGTTCCTGCTCTGAATGGCTCTCAGGGTGTTCTTATGTCTTTTCTTTCATTACCTGGGGAGTCAACAGACTAAACTTGCAACTTAGGTAAGGTCCCTTAGAAGTCTCCCTTTATTCAACAAGTTTTCATCTTCCAAGTACATTTCAGCTATTATATGCCCTACAAGAGCATATATGATTGCTGCTTCCCTTTTGTTAGAAAAAACTAGGATTTAATTTACCATGAAATAAGACCATGTGCTTAAAAGACAGCTAAAATGCCTGTGAAGTTGTTCAAGCTTTGCGAGCTCTGTAAAAGCTGTGAAATGCCTGAGGGGATTAACAAAACCTCAGGCCCTCATGTTGCATCCCCCTGGGCAGTATAGCATACTAACAGGTTTGGAGGGCATTACTCGAGCTGATTAGTGTTGGAAACAGCTCGCCTCTTAGATAGGGTTGACCTGGTCACCATGAGAATGTGCCGGGAGGAGTTAAGCAAACAGTAAAAATAGTTTCTAGATGAGGAATGCAAGGTAAACCCCTTGACCTCAATATGTTTATTCACCTTTGAGGGTATGAATTTCATTTCCCCTTTATCTGCTGTATCATGTTGGAGAAAAACAAGGCAGGGATCTGGATTCTCCCAGGTGAGGTTAATTTATCAGGTACCAAGTTGCTCTACGAACAAGTCGGCTTCTAAGAGCAAGTCAAGTCAACTTTGCTGCTAACTTTCTGGTGGAGTCTGTGAATATAAGATCACTAGGTATTATTACACTAGGCATTGTGACTTTTCTTTATCTGAGGATAGTACTATTCAGAAAGGACTGAGGTAGAAGGGATGAATACACAGCCATGCTTGAGTAACTTAATGATTATTAACTTGTTCACTTATAGCTGGTTAAAAAGCATCTTGGGTGTCTGATATTAGTTCAGTGGATTAACAGCACAAGGACACTGATCTGATGTGTCTTTTCAGGAGGAATTTGCTAACTGGAAATGCAGGAGCTATGAGCTCCTTATGCATCCTGAGCTGAAAAGGATCAGTCCTGCTTCAGAGAGGTGAGACGGAGAGCAGTGACTGTAGTGGAGTTCATGGAAAAGCTTTTCATTTCTATGCTTCCTCTAAAATGCAAAATTAGAGGCCTCTGTGTTATGTTTCAAACACAAGCAGTGTTCTGTGGCTTGCACCCTTTAGAAATAAAGAACAGTCTCTCTGAGACTCTTCTTCAGCATGTCAAAATGTCAAGCAGAAAAGAAGGCACAAGTGAGCAAACAACGGATTAAATCATATCAGATTTTGGAAAAGCAAAGATCACAGCAAGACTTCTCTGAGAAAGAGAAGATTTTTTTTTGCCGAGAAAATTATTACTTCCATTCCTAGATTCATCAGCTACTAGGTGAAATCTGTTTGTTTCTTTGCTTTTCTACAGCTTGGATGAGTGATAGACTGTGGCAAGGTACTTGTTGTGGGGAACCAAGGCAACTCCAGAGGATCATCAAACGCTCCTCCTAGATTCAGGACCATGAGGTAGGGATGAGCAAATAGACTGCATAATTCTGTTGTTACCATTGCATGACCCATCAAATCCATCTGGTTACTGACTTGACCACTAAGGGCCCTGGCCCAGAAACTGATGAGCCTACAAAAATGTAAGCTAGAGAAAGTTCTATCAAAGCTCTGCAACTTTAGGCCAGTTAGATTGCTATCATTTTTACTATTTCTATTGGCAAGATCAGACTCCTTAGGCTAGAGCCAGCTGATGGATCAGTTCTCCAATTGGAAAATGCAGTTGTATTAAATTTTGAGAGCACAATTTGATTGCATTTTTCAAAAGGGAAAAGTCCAACTGGCTTGTTCTGACAGTGTCAAAATGCTTTTTGTATTTATGTTTCAATTTTATTCAATAAAGGAGGTATTGTGCATTGCAGGCAACATTTTTTCTAATGCATGACATTACCATAATGAAAAGATTTTGCTGTTTTGAAATAAACTATCTGAACTTTTACTCAGTGGGAATTTTCATCATCCTGCCTCAGTTTTGTTTAGAATTGAGAAAAACATCATGAAAGTCACGATTTTCTAGAGAATAGCAACAACAAAACTATTCTCTGATCAGATCTACCAATGATGATGATTAAAGGGAAACTGAGAGAGAATGGAAAAAAAATTGAAAAAGTAGGCTATGTTCTGAAAGCAAACTATTTATGATATATTTCTATGAGCAAGATAGCCCATGCTACTCTGCCAGATGTTAGGCTGATAACTCACTAGTAAGTTGCTGCTTAGTAATGAATAAATTTTCTTATCAGGCACATACAGATGTTTTTATTCCATTGCCTAGTTTAGGGTTTATACCTTAGCCTGTTTGCATATCTGAGCAAAGACCACACAAATCTATCCTCAAAGTGAATTCCCTCGTGAAATTCCAATTTAGTACTTTGCTCATCAGGCTTTCTGACGTAAAGCATTTGGTATTATCTATCTGCCCTAGCTTAGTCATCCAAAAGTTACACAGCCAAATTTTAAGCTGCTCAGCATAAACATTATTGTCAATATAGAGATTAACAGGAGCCTCTAGCAAAGGTAGACATTTACCATTGATTTCCACTTCATTGTGAAGATGAAGAGGATATATTCCAATCCATGATAAAAATAACCCCTCAAATACTCAATTTTCTTGAGGAAAGTGCAACAATTTAGGATTTAAGTAAACTAAAAACTTTTCCAGAGTGATGTTGAAGGCTTTTGAGTCCTTGAGTCCTTGGTTGAAAGCTCCCAAATGGTGGCACTCTAAAAATAGATTTTATCCAAGTACACAACAATGTTTCTGCTCCAGAGAAGAAAGTCAGGTCCACTTGCAAAGACTGGAATGTTGTGCATTTGAGATAGATAGTATAATGCCATCACTTAAAGATCATTATTGCAGAGGACTGAATAATTAATGTGTACTATGCTATCTACTGGAGTCAACCTCCCTAGACTAGATCTCCAAATTAGTGTCAAAGCTGTTCAACACTCGTATCTTTTTTTACTCATATCTTCAGCCTCTAGCAGTGATTTACAGACTTTCCCCAAAAGATTCCTACATAAGTACAAATGGGTTGCACACTTCTACCATATATAGATTCCTTCTGCTTTCTACATGGCTTATTATAACACACCTTATACCACACTTGTATCTTATGCTAGCTTGATGCAAAAAATGATTTTCTACCTGCTTATGCACAACCTACAGTTTAACCACAACCCATAGCCTGGCTGAAACTTGCATATCACTCATTTATATGATGGGACCTTAATGCACTTAGCTGAGGAAGTAAGCACTTTTGAGGAAATGGAAACTTCTCAACATGGAAGTGACACAGTCAAGATCACCTCGCCCAGAAAGGACAGAGACTGTCTCAGGGCAGCACTCAGCTATCTAAGCAGCTCTGCATCCAGTATTTATTCTGCTGATATTCACGGCTATTCAGAAGGATAAAAATAAAATAAATAAATAAAAAAAAACAAAAACAAGAAAAACAAAGCAAAACAAAAAAAGTGGAACAAGAAGAGGGTGAAGAGTGAAAGTGACTGGTGTAAGGCTGATGGATATGTTCAGAATTGTCAATAATTTTCTACGAAACAAGAGGTGTATATATATATGTGTATATGTGTGTGTGTGTATATATATCTTCCACAAGACAATGGCTATAAAAGGCTGAGTGGAGGCCATATTGTGCCATGTTAGCATTTTAACAGGGCCTTGCACCTAGCACATCTTTTGTAGCTGCTTTTTCCCACTGTAGTTTGCTGCTAATTCTTTTGTTGTTGTTTTGCATGTATGAAATGCAAAGGTGATGAAGATTTCAGAGTATCTCACAGTAGAAAAGAAAAAATATATATTTATGTTCATTTGCCATTGTATTCTTGGCTAAAAGACCCAGGGAGCCTTCTCTGTAAGCACTATCTGCTAGTGTACACAAGAAGTCGACAGAGAAGATAATATTTTCCTAACTCCAGGTATGACAGCACCTATTTCACTGCATGCCAGTGACTCTTTGGTAATGAGTATGTCCCACAGGTATGCAGTGAAAGACATGCTCTTACCATGCTTAGCCTTGCAAGAATATGAGGAAGAGCATCTGAATAGCCTTTAGGTAGTTCACGACATGCTTGCACTGGTCAGACAGTGCTAACTGGAGATATCCAGTGTAGATAGACAGGATTTCATAACCAACGAATCATATTTCACGTAGGAAAAGTGAGTTTTGATACAGTCCCATTAAAACAATGCCAAAAAAAAAAGAGTGAAACTGTATAAGTGACCTTAATAAAGTTTGATTTTGGCTGTGGGAGGAAAAAAAAGAAAAGAAAAAAAGCATAATGATTCGTAATTAGGGCAGATCCCTGAAAAGCCCCAGGTAAGCTCTAGGGATGATTTTTGGGGGAGGGTGCAGAGCTGCAGCTCGCTGCATTGCAGAGGCTCCAGACAGCCCTTCACCTGCCTGTGCTGCTCTAAGGATTCTACAGCTCTATTCACATGAGTTATCCTTGCTGTTTAATTACAAGAGCTTTCCAGCTCCTTAAACTAGCGCCTTATCATCTGAGTTCTCTATTCCCCTAAATATTTCCCTGTGAGTGGTCTCATACAAGACACAACATTTGCAATTGCACCTGCAATTTATGCTCAAACCAACAAATATCCTATAAAAAAGTCCAAAATAAATGCAGCACACACAAGGTCTACTTATAAATAGGGAGCTGTGAAGTAAGCATAGTATGAAAGTCAAGAAAAATGAGCTGATTCTATTAATCCACAACAGGGAGAAGCACTAAACAAGGACTCTCAGAAGCAGGGACATTTGGAGCCTAAATCAAGATGACATCCACAAAGAGACAACCGAGAGATCTTGCTGTTCCTATGATTGCTGCTGCTGCTATTAGGATTCCTGCCATTTAGCAAAGCAACTGCTGCTGTCTTTAGGAGCACCGATTCAGAATCCACTCCAGTAGCTGTAATTTAATAGTGAAAGCATCGGAGGTTAAAACTGGGGACTTGGCAGGCATGCCAGGGAGAAGAGGGTTTTTTGTGTGCGAATCACTAAACCTCCAAATTTGTGCCACGGCTCTGCTTTCTCCAGCCTTGTTTTGTTTTGCAAAAGACACACAACATCAGAGCATCAAAAAAAAATCTTGGTGTCTTAAAATTACAGCCGTTTATGTCAAACTGCAAAGTAAATTTGAGAAAATTACAGAGCTGAAGGTCAGAGCTTTCCCTTCTGCAGTTTTTACCGATGCTTCGTGCTAGCCGGGTCCGCTGAGCTGCAGGCTGCATACTCACACGCTTCATCACAGACTCAGACAGCTAACGTCAGGTTCATGCTGTTTGCTCAAATTCCCAATTTCTCAGGGCTTCCGAAGACCTCAGGTAGGTCATGACTCATTCACATACACCTATCCCATGGCAAATATGAGCTGGCACAGTTTGGCTTCACCAACAAAGCGCAAGGCCGTGTAGAACAAGAGTCAAGTCTTTATCCTTTGGGAGTAAATGCAGGCTCCACATGAGACAGCATGGGTCTGGTGCTGTATGATTCATTACTAACTATATTGCAGACATCAGCCAAAATTTCTTCTTCATCACACCCTTATTTATGCTTTCTCTCGGACCTATTTTCATTTTATCCACCAATTTTCCTTGGTGATCCAATGTTAAGCTGGATGGCTATGTTGACTTGTTGACTTTTACCATCACTCACGGACACGAGCCAATTTGCTAAATTACAGAGCCCACTGTGCAGATCAGAGCTGGTACCTCTCTTCCTTGTCCTGAAGAACATCCTTCTTTTTACCTTGATTCTCCTTCAGTTATCATCTAAATCGAAAGCTCCAGTAAGCCAAGAAACTGTTAGTGCCACAGCACTGATTTAGGGGCTTTCTCAGGGCCCCTTTGCCAAGCCAACAGTCAGACGTGCTGAACATCCTTTTCAAAAGACAGTGTTGGTGTTTAGCTAGCACTTAATGCCTTAGGAAAATCTATTTCACCGGGATGGATCAGCCTGTAGTGCTTAAAGTGGATGGTCTGGTGCCTAATGTACTTTCAAGCATCACTTTTAAACACGGGTTCCAAGACCCTGACTGAGACAGGTCTTTGTGGTGAGTATTGCTTGGCTGCATGGGCAACAACATTTCCATGGTCAAAGCACGTGAATAAAAAAAGACAGATGGCTGGAAAATAAGATTTTCTTTTTGTCATGGAGCTAAACCTTGTGATAAGGATTGAGAAAGGGATGTCTGTAGATAACCCTCAAGTCTGCCCCAGAATGCCTACCTAGGAGGCTGGTCCAGGACCTAGCTGGGCTGGCCCCTCAAACAGAGCTGGTCAATGGCCTGAGGAGGCTCCAGGCTGAAGGACTGGGACAATCTTTTTGTCTTGGGCTTTTCTGTTCTCTCTGAGCAACCAGGGAGCCCCAGGGAACATCAGACCCAGGAATATGCACCTGCTCTTTGCTATGACACCCATCATTGGGCTGTGGCTGTTTTTTATCTCCTCTTTACTGTTTATATCAATCAGTTTGAACAATGTAATTAAAAATCTGTTTGAAAAACACATTTTCTGAAAGTCTCAGTCCTAGCAACAAATCAAAAATCAGTTCTCAAACTGAGATCAATACACTTATAAGCAACATGCATTCAATCCCCTTCTCACAGTGCTGTCTGTGCAGTCCGTGAAGAGGAGGCAAATTTCTTCCTGAAAGTTACCATTTAGTTTACACAACCTTTAAAATAAAAACAAAGTACCCTCTGGAATGGCTCTGCAGTGTAATGGTCCCTGCAGCTCATACTGTACCACTGAGCTTTAGGGAAAAGGAAAGAAAACACAAGTGACTTTGAGCACCATTGCAACTGTAACTGATATTCTATTTGAATTAAACATTTCATTTACCCTGTCACAGTGACTGTGACCTTTTCTACTGCAGTTTGGCTCTAAATGACTGATGTTCTTCACATTACACACACGAGGTGCAACAGACTTGTTCTGTCAAAGAGTGAAAATAGCTCTGCGGGTATTTTGTCTCCCTGTTTTGCAGAGATATAACGGTGAATGCAATAAAAGTTAATGATGTGGAAGAGATCGCGCTGTTGCTTTCCAAGGGTCACGTCTGTACTGCTGGTGAGGAGTCCAGGAATTTCCACCCTTTACTGAATTAAAAAACATCGCCAGGCAGCAGCCACCTTGTAACCTGGAAATGGACTGCGCAGACACCATCTCTTCAGAGTTACTCCGACCTTTGCAGTGTTTCAGAAGACAGCCTAAGTCATGAATTAAGTCATACACCCAGGGGTGAACTTCGTTCCAGAATAAAGTTCCTCTGCATTAAGTGGACTGTTGGCTCTTAAAACCCATTGCTTTCTTCATCATCCACCAATTGTTCTTAAAGGTGGCCTAGGGAGGACGGAAGCTATAAATGTGATGGTTTAAGACTAGAATTCTATCTCTAATGTGAAAAGCCTTTTATTAAATAGTACAATTTTAAGCTTTTTTAATTGTAGGGTAAGGCCACTCTCCTCTGGACTCTTCTACCTCAGTGCCAGCTGCACGTGCAAGTCAGGGCACAGGGAGCAAAACTCCTTCCTCCTGCCCTCACTGCCAAGCCACTGGGCACAGCCTCAGGCCATGTGCCACCCTAGGTGGGAAGGGGGTGCTGTCTGAGGAAGCTTGCAAGGCATTTCTCCACACTCTCCTTCACTGGTGCTGGGTATTTTATTTCTGTTCTTTCAGACAGCTAAGGCTCCTCCATTCAGAAAAAAAAGTGAGCTTCACTGCAGAAGTGAGCCCCAGGGGTAATTAAACTGCTTGGAATAGTAATAAAACCTGTCTTCATCTTGTGCTTTTCTTATTTTTCAAATTACCTCCTCTCTAAAGCACTTCAAGGACAGAAGTAAGTCCTCTCCTAAAGCCTGATTTCCCCATGCAACACAGGTGCCTGGTGTCTCCACAGGAATATGCTCAGCAGTTCCAGCAGTCCCAAAGGCCTGGGAGAGGAGACCTGGCCGCTGGAGAAACGGGTGTCCTAAGCTGTCACTGTCTGGTTTCTCTGTATTGCTGTAAAATCCCCTGTGGGCAAGAGGGAGGCCTGTCCCTGGTCACAGCCAGCAGGAGGAGCAGCAGGAAGAAGCCAGTGCTGGATTCAGCTCTAGGTTGTGGTTCAATGGCAAAGCCATGCAAAATTCTGTCTCTGCCTTTTGCCTCGAGCCCTGGCTCCTATTTCCTGCTATTACAACTACCTTCTCTTTCACACTGGGAAATATCACCCCTGCAACCACACCGAGAACTAGTTGGGAACTGAAAAACTCTTTTTCCCCCCCTTTATTGTTCAGGTTAGTCCTGATTCACTGAAGGGCTGCATCAGTCCTTGCATTGGCACAGAGAAGGAGATAATATGGAGACAGAAACGAATGAGAGTGAGAGAGGACAATATAAGTAAGTGCTTTTAGTATATGTGCTAGCTTAAGGTGCTGCTGAACTACAGCCTGCTCTTAATACATGGTTGATACACTGTGGATGTATCTGCTCTCTGGAAGTGAGTGGCATGAGAATATGTATAGACAGATGTGAGATGTGCAATGGAGTGGTGCAATCAGCAATTGAAACATACCTTAGCAAATCTTTCAGCTTTGTGAAATCCCAACTTGAAGCAGTGGAAAAGATCACTTCTAACATGACAGTGCTCACAGTTCCTGTTAAAGTCTACTGTGGCTTTTGCAAACGAGTCAACTAGAGAGTTGACCATGGTCAGGAAACGGATTACTAGTGATGTTATGTTTGATATCACTCCACCAGCCCAAGGGTGAGCCCAGAGCATGATGCAACCACTCAGTGAAGATGGAATGTTCCCATGGATGTTCACAAAGTTTCAGCAGAATCAATTATAGTCATCAGGAGACTCAGTACTTGCATGGATAAGTTGAATATGAGTTATGTCAATGCGTGAGAGATAGGAATGTGATGGGGATGTGTAGAGGGAGACCCATTCTTTCTCATATATATATTTAAACTACTCAACTACTGAATTATTCAACTACTAAGCTAGCTAATTTCTCATAATTGACATAAACCCACATATACCACAGTTTCTGGCTCCAAGAGGTCAACAAATGTTTGTGCCAAATGATTTGGGGAGGGAAATAGAGCAGCAGGGTGGTGACTGATGTTGATGGGGAACCCCACCAAGGTGGATCTCAGCAGTCGGTTCTCCTTTATCACATTTATCTGGGTTAGCACAGTGCACAGAAGACGCCCACATACAGTTAATTCAGCTGGATATTCTGACTGGAAAAGCTATACATGCTGCAGGTGAATAATGTTTCATATTAAGCAGAGTGTGAGGGTAGAGCTAGGCTTACCTCCCACATACTTCTCTTCTGATACTAATAAATGTGACTTACCCTTCAGCTCCCATAAGAAACCAAGCTACATTTTGTACAGAAACTATCCATAACTTTATTTCCCTTCAGAAAAAAAAAAAAAAGCCTCCATTCCACACTTTTTTAAAAAAGATCTGGCTTTACTTGTGATAATAACATATCCTACTCAAAATTTTCACATCCTCCTAAGTGTCATGAAGCAAAGGTATAGAGCATTTCTTTTTCTTTGTGCCTTCCTAACCATTTTCTTTCTTTATTTGCAGAAGTAGGTTTCTCTTAGAAAAAGGCAGGCATAGGTGACTATAATCCATAATCCTTCTTCAGCACTTTGCAAGACTTCCTTACCCTTGTGTCTTGGCACCTTATTCCTCTGCACCAGGAGTCATGGACAAGATGCTCTGCACCATCACAGCTCTCTGTGATCTCTGGTTGTTTTCCAGTATTGTGGGCGTTGTTTTGTTTCCTGGGAAAATAAAAAAGTTTCTGGTATTTTGGTATATTTTGGCAGTAGGTAAGTGCTGCTCTACCCTGTCTAAAGAAAGAAAGAAAGACCACTTCCTATAGATATAGTGACTGCCATTAAAAAGTCACTATTACTTTCAGTCACTATTAGTTTCAGCTATTTATCACCATTTTTCCATACTTAGAGGAGCTTCCTACAAATGAGTGCTCTCCTACTGCTAAAAGATAATTCAATATATCTTCAGCTATATTTAAGTTAGTTAGCCCTATTACACATGTCAATTATGCTCTCAAATTTCAGACCTTGTCATCATAGTCAGCAGATTCCCTGGCACTTTGCAGAACTGCAGGGAATCAAGATGTTTGCCCAAAGAAGCTTTGAGTTCAAGAACTAAATGAGAGCATCTAAAAGCAAAGCACTATGCAAGAAAGGCAGAATTACTGGGTCACCCTCTTGTTGTGTGGCAAGTCCTCACGCCCACGGCAGCCCTTGTGTCCATGGAAGCTCATGGTTTTGGCTGACGGGCACAAGGGGACAGACATGGGAAAGGCCACGTGATGCTCTCAGAGGAGGGATGGCAGGACAAGCACTTCAAATGTCAGCACTGGTTTGCCCAGCTGAGCAGAACACAGGCAGAGACCAGCGCTAGCATTGATGGCCCAAAGGGCTGATGTCCCATTACAGCAACAGTAAAGTGCACAACCTCCCTCCTTAAGCCAAAAGGAGCCTGACAGCACAAGCTGTCTGGTAAAGATTTTTAAGCTAGTGAGATCAGGCATCCGAGACATGCCTAGGGTTAGGAAAAAGGCACAGGAAAATTGAACAAATCTCACAATACTTCTCAGGCAATATGTAGCTGAGATCCAGATGAAGACCCAATTCTCTTATGATGACCTTCAGTTTTTAGTTCACACTTCCATCCTCTTCTCATGGACATCCAGTCATAACAGCTAAATCATGTTTCAAAAAGTAGGATGTAAAATAAAAACTCTTTTCTCAAGTTGGAGGAGAATAAGGGAAGAATTAGCAGAGGGAATAACCTAAAATGATATTAAAATATAAAACACTTTTGTTTTTTTGGGTTCTTTTTTTGTTTTTTTCTTTTTCTTTTTTTTTTTTTTTTTTTTTGTGTTTTTGTTTTTGGTATATACTCAAAAGATTTGCCAAGAGGAACCCCTTGGCAGCCTGGATTGAGTGCAAGTCTCGTGGACTCCAGGGCTCTCCCAAGGACGGCTGTGGACACATGCAGGTGTTCTGATTTGGTCCTTAGAGCTCGGGGTTGTTCCCACAATTTGTGACAGCAGTACAAGAGAAGATCCAGCTGGTTCTGACACCAGTGTTTTCTTTGCAACACGAGATGGCAGCAGTTGCTTACATTTGAACAGGAGTGCATTGCAATGCAGTGCATGCCACACTCATGTTATTTGTTTTTTAAAGGTGTTCTCCACATCATTTTCCAGCCATTTTGTAAAAATCAATGTTCAGATAAAGAAGGAAGAAAAACTCTTTTTTTTTTAAACTCACACTCTGTATTCAGCTGCTTTGTTCACCAAGAATGGATGAGGGGTTGTATTCCAAGCTCACTGAAAGCTCTATTGAAATTAGTAGTGTTGCTGAAATGTGACGTAAAGTTAAATCCTACTCAGATATGCTGCTTAGGTTCAAAACACAGCTAGTAAGGTGACTTTCCACTTATCATATGGTATATGCAAGGTACATGTGACTAAAATTCAAGGATTTCTTAAGGTGAGAGCAAAGAAACCATTGCTGCTCCTGGGGAAGGGAGCAAGGACAGCAGCAGTACAGAAGCCAGCCCTCCTATCCCAGTGTCACCTTCCTTGCAACTGCTGGGTAGACACTTCAGATTTAATCTTCAGATTTAAACAACACTCTGTTAAATTGTTGTGTCAAAGAAGAGCCACGTGCAGGGACTTCAGTGTAATTTACTCTATGTCTTTATACCTCTGCCCAGTTGCAATATTGCATTTCATTGGAGGACGCTTCTCTAATTTGAAGGACATGTGAAAATATACTGTATTATACAGCTAGTTCCAGCACAAAAAAAAAACGCTCAACTGTCTTGTAGAATTTGAATAAATCTTTAGACCAAGTTCACCTCCTGAATGACCCATAGATCAGTGCTGAGCTTTGCTGCTGTACTCAATTATTTATTCATGATGTTTTCCCCACTCTCATGACAAAAGAAAGATTTAAAGAGCCATTACGGTGTTTATGGAAGTGTTAACCAATTAAAAGCTCAAGGTTGCATGCTGTTTCTACTGAACAACACCAAAAAAAATCAGGAGAATGATTGATACTCTTAATATATTTATTGGCATTAGTACATTCTCTTTTATTGCTGGGATCAGGGTGACATCATTCATCATAAAGACAGCATAATTGTCTTTGAATGTTATAAAAGGTGAAATTCATTCTCCTGGAAATTAAGGAGAGCATTGCAAAGCTTCAGTAAAAAAGGGGACTAAATGATACAGATGATAAAATGTACTGGCTTTAAATTTCTGTCCATAAACCTGGAATAAAGCTACTGAGAATTAGTCTGAGATGAGGATTGTAATGCAATAACCTGAAATTAGTTTAGGCATTCCTCTAATCTCGTTTTTCATGGTGTAGGACAATTAATCATAAAATCTGTTTTCCTTCATTGGCAGTATTTCAGCTGTCTACTCACTGAATGAAAACAGTAAAGAAGGAATGAAGACACTAAATGAAATATATGTTATTTGTTCTGGCAGAATTAGCTCTCCGTCAGCAAAGCAAAGCAGACGGAGCAGTATCTTCTTCCTGCTCTTTGCTCCCCATGCTCAGAACCACTCTTCCATCATCTGAGCAGAAGCTGCTTAACAACTCATCCCTGGAAAACAGTAAACACACATCTTTACTCCTCTTTCTTTTTCACATGCAAACTTGGCTTTGGGAAAAGACCTTGATACCCTGGTACAGTGTCACGCTTATGGTATTTTAACTTCGCTTAGATTTTGCTTTTTTTTCTCACAGAGTAATTTCCTATCTACAAAGAGCTTTTGAAGACTTTTATGCTATTCTTTTGAAGACCAGTTCTGCCATCCTGGACTGCATCATGTACATCCCAGGTCAGGTCTTTTGAAAGTCTGATGCTGCCTAAGAAATGCAATGAATAGCAAAATGAGCAAGAATAGGCAGACAAAATGCTGCAGCTTCTTACTCAGTGCTCGACAGGCTGCACTAAGTCTGTGTTCTTTGCCTGAACAACCCTTTGCAGGGCTGCTTTGTGTTTTACCTGCTTTGCTGTAGGAACATCATTTGAACAACTTCAGCATGAGGAAGGTCCCTTTACAAGATGATCAGCATCATTTTCCATGACATAAATCAAGACATAGAAAAATTGTCCTCCTAAATTCTCCAGGAGCTGTATACGTTTGACTTAATCTAAATATGCTTAAAATTAGCCTTTAATATTATGCAAGCCTGGATGTTCCCCAAATTAAAAACGTGGGTGCAAATCAGACCTCTCTAAGTAGTATTAATTTAGAGGAGGAAAATACAAAGGATTCGCTTTGATCATTGCTTGAAGATATTTTGTGTTTACCTGTAATTTCACTTCTGATTTAAAATAGCAAGCTTAGGTTTTAGGTTTTTATTAGAATAATAATTAAAGCAATCCAGACTGTGTACAGATATCATTTAGCTAAAATACACTAATTATATGCATAAGTTAAGGGGCTAATTGAGGTGAAACCTGCAAGGGAACCACCATCTAATTCTTCGTGAGGCAAAAAAAATCACATTAAACATGGCATTGTCAACCCAAATATGTGTTTTTCATTATTTCCTGTTTTTTTCAAAGGTAATTCAGTATTTTTTATCTTTAAGTCTGCTTCTGAGCTCTCCTGTTTAAGGATATCACTTTTTAAAACACTTTTAGTGGGTGACTCAAAACGTCCCACAAGTAGAAAACTCTCCACTGGTCCTAGTTATAGAGAAAACACTAATACATGAAGTAATCACATGTGGGACAAAAGGCAGAACGATTTGTTTAACCAGCCTCCCTCCTATTGCCATTTGAGAAATACTTGCAACAGGACAGGTCAAGCAAATTCAGACCAAATGAGCTTCCGCACTGGTGCTCCCTGCACAGCTTCCCAGCAATATGAGCAGACAGAGAAGAGCTGGGACACCGTCCATGACATGCCCTGCTCCTGATCTAGAAATTGCAAGAGCAATGGGATCCCAGTGGTATTTCCCTTGGGAAACTCCCCTTGCTGCTTGTCACTTGTCGCGTCTCCACCCTTTGGACTTGACACGGGCCAAGACGGCCAGCTGCACAGCCCCTTGACACTGAGTGGATAGGATATCACAGCCACACTCAGAGGCTGCTCCCAGGTTTATCTTTACATGTAAGTGAGAAGTGTAAGAGGAGTATTGCCATGGCTGCGCTGGAAAAGGCCACAGCGTTTTACCCTTTTATGTAAAAAGTGAACAAGGGAGACAGTCCATCAACGAAGCTAGAGGCAATTAACCTGAAGTGGTTAAAAAGGAAATCATACCGTGTTTGTCCTATGTTGTATCCAAAAGTTCAAGCTGTGGAGACTATTATCCAGTGCAGCTATTCCAGGTTTTAGTACATCCAATCCCTGACTAAATAGGGACTCTGCAGCTGTCTAGATAGGGTAATGATTTCAAGAGGCAATCTTCATGTTTCAAGAAGCATCGATGACAGAAGTCAGGGAGAAATGCATTCTCTCACTACTTCAGCAGCCAAAGTATTTCATAACTATCTAGATGCATTATGAGAATTTTATGTCTTTCTCTAAAACAAATGGTGGAAAGCATTGTCAGGGAAAGCACAGATGGATTGCATTTTCTCCCATCATATATCACTATGGTTAACTGGAGATTACATTTCTTTTTTGTATTTTCAGCAAGTTTGCCTTTATTTTCTTATTAAAGGCAGCTAGAGGGAAAATGCTATAGATCCTTTTATTATTTATGCACCATACAATTGCTTTGTACTTCTTACGAGTAGCACTAGTTCTGCTGTCATTTACATCGAGGATTTGATGTTGTTTTACAAAGATGGTGTCTGTTTGGTGGTTCTCCCCACACTCTGCCAGCACTCACCTCGCACAAGTGTCAGGCAGGAGGGAGACAAGGTTACAGACACCGGCCCTGTTTCCTATTGACAATTTGAGCACACCATTCGTCATGCCTAGCTCTTTGTGAGCACTCAGGGATTAGCATCCCAGTCCATCCAAATCACTATGCAAAGCTAAGCTCATCTTGACAAAGCTGTATCCTTTCTTGTTAAACTTAAAGTTAGAAAAATTGAATTTCCTCTAACTCAGCTTAAAGATATTCCACATTTAAGAGCCAATGTGCACCAAGGTTTCTTCCTGTAGACATTGCTCAGATGCAGATGGACAGTGTAAACTGACCTGAGATATTGAAATTGCTTTAGGTTCTCACAGAGAGGAACTGGTAAGAGCATCAGTGCTACTATCAGGTGGAAGAGCTGAGATTTGGGTGTGCTGCCTCTGATAGTAAATTCTATGATGTTCTGTGTGCTAGAAGTCAAAAACAGAGTAGACAAAGAGCTTTCTATACTTGCTCTGCAAGAGAAAAGATGGTGGGCAGGGGCAGAGCTGTGCTGGGGCTGGAGCCAGTGCCACATCTCTTGGACCTGGGCTGGGTTGAGATGAGGCTGGTGCTGAGGAACGTGGCAGGAGACAGGGCCTAGGGCTGGCTGTTCCCTCAGGTGCAAGACCCGGTGCAGTGCACATACATCTCCGTCAGGAGCCTCTAGGTGCTGCCATAGTACCAATAAAGAAGTCTGGCTGATATATTAGATCCAGCCACATTGCTTGGAAGGTTTATTTTCAAGTAACCTGGTATTTTAGCAGGGTTTTCTTGGTATATTTTATACTGGTATATAAAATATACCAGTACTTGGTGTATTTTCCCCTTGCAATTCTTTCGTAAACATCTTAATGGCAGTCATTTGTTGATCAAAACCCTCCAAACCCTGCATCCCGTCTTGAAATCTCTCTACAAAGAGAAACTACTTAAGCAGATACTAAGTGGAACTCATTTAAATATACAGTCAGTATATTTTTAAAGGTTATAGAAAGGTTAAAAGAAAAAAATATTAACATGCAACTTAGATCTGAAGCTGCTTTGTTTTATTTGTTTATGTCCCTAGCCCTGTATATATGGACAGATTCAGTCAGCTTCATGGAAGTCTCTCTGTCCCTCCCCACTATTTTAAATGGTAATTGGCTAAAATGGCCAGAAAACGATGTAAACTTTTTTGGTTTAGAAATGGCAGCTGGTTGGGAAGCAGCTTTAATACAGCTGTTTGAGAAATCTTCTATCAGTGTTTTTCAGATGCAAGCCAAATGCTGCCATGTCTTCCCAGCAGATAGAAATTTTGCTCCACCAACAGTTCTCAAAGATTTTGCTTCAGTGCCTCCATCCCTCAGCTGAACTAAAGCACCATAACTTCAAGGGAAGCACCCTGATTTACACCAGGCGGGGATCTGGTCCAAAAGCGCTACTCAAGGTGCATCTCAGTATTCATATGCACGTATGCATCATATCTGGAGAGTCGGCCTCCAACCTTGCAGTTTTTGGCAAGGCTGGTCCCCACATGCTCACAGAAATGCACATTCAAAATCTGCATGGATGGTTCTACACAGAAGAAGGATCATTTAAATATACAGCAGTTAAAACTATATGTGCAACAGCAAATATTTGGAGATGTTAAGGTTGGATGATTTAGGTTATGGCAATATGAGACTTTCCAGCCTGACCCCTTGAATGCAATTTTCCCCTGTTTCATGGAGCCTAGTACTCTAACTTGCTAAAAAAGGATCCTTCAATGAGCTGCAAGTTTCACATAGGGAAAGCCCATTACTTCCCCCAGGCTTTGCAGCAGCAATTACTCCCCAGCACTGCTGTTATTTACGGTTTGGTTGGGAGTAGAAGGGTGCCTTCCTTCTAGTTTTAATTCATCTGCCTTTCGGGAAAGCCTCTCTCTGTGAGATTTAAGAGTCTGTTAGAGCCTGCTGAGATCACTGCGTAAATTTGGTCTTAAATAGGATTGAACTTATGCAGTTACTGGAGTGTTTCCCTGGATCATGGCTTAAATTCCTCCACACTGTGTCAGTGCCAGCGACTGAGTCTATACAGGGGGACAAGGGCCACAGGGGCCCATGTGCAGGGCCAGGGGGCTCGAGGACAGCTGCCCTGGCAGCAGCACTCCTCAGACCAGGCAGGGCTGCATTTCCCAGTCAGCTGCTGCACATTCCTGCTCTCCAAGACCAGCTCCGATCGCCAAGTATGTCCGATATAGCACAGGATTCATGAAGGCCAAGCCCCTCTACCTCTGCAACAGGGCCAGGAGTGGGGCTGTTACCTCCTCCTGGCCCCTTGGGCAGATCCACCTGCTCTGTATCAGTCCTGGCCATGATGTTGCCAGAGCCCTCGAGCTGCAAGATTTGTCTAGTTCTGTTCTTGGATAGATGTTCCCATCTCCCAAAAGGAAAATATCCAAAATGCAGGGCCACACCACTTCTAGCTCAGGAAAGTGGTGTGGTCCTGCAGCGGGTCCATATACATCCTCTAGTCAATATGGGGTTATTTGCTTCTGTGTCGTGGAAAGCTCTGGTCAGGTTTGAAGCTTGCTTTAACCACTTGCTTGCTCCAGTTCCCATTTAAGTCATTGGAAATATTGCCATTAACTTCCAGAGGAGCCGGACTTGGCATAAACTAATCTCTAGATCTCTCATTTCACTCTCTGAAAAATTTTGGGTGGCACTCGGCCTGCACATACAAACTTGCTCTGGCTTTACTAGGCCAGCTAGAGAAAACACTTCTTTTTTTTCTTTTTGAGGTCTTCTGATCCTGATTCTGGTCACTTCTGGCCCTGCACTGACCAGCTGCCTTTACAAGGTTCCTCCGTTTTAAGCAGAGAGCATCAGGTGAATGAACTTCAGGGATCACCGAAGAGAGTTTAAAACATTATTTTGAGGGGAAAAAAAAATATATATCTGCTAGACAAACTTTCTTTACATTGCAGGTGTTGGCTGGCATCATAGTAAAAAGACTTCAAACTGATTCGTAGTAGATGGATTGGGAGAAAAGGTGAAAGGACCAGAACTGACACTGACATCTCCCTGGAGACCCTTCCAGTATAGACGAAAACTCCAGTGGGTAAAGTTTGCCCTGGGAAAACGGGGGGTCATCCCACAGTTCATTGTTTTCCAAAGAGATGAATTTTCATGGCTGCTGGCCAGACATCACATTTCCTAAGACCTCTCTATAGAAAATGAATTCACTCAAACTTTTCTATTTATATGCCATTAGTTTGCCCCTGAAACAGGAGTGGATCAGCATGGCAACACAGAGCTTGCTTACCGCTACCTGGAATAGCTGTGACACTGGCTCAGGCCTGAGAGCTGGGAGTCAGCATGTCCTCAGAGGCATGGAGCCATCAGCAGCAGCATCCCCGTTTGGGGGAAATTTGAGAGGAAATTCATTCTGGCCAATATCTCCGAGTGGACTCTCACTGAGCGGACACCAGCTGGACTGTGAGGAGCTTCCACAGCTCACACAAACAAGGTGGAGACACCTTCTTTGGTGTCCCTCTTCTCAACGGGTGTGGTGGACATTGTAGTGTGAGAGGACAACATCAAGACCATCATCTCAGAGAAGCAGGATGGAGCAGGACCAAGGGCTCCTCGAGGGATTTAGGGAAGGAAATAAGTGGGGCAACAAGGCTGTTGTCATGCCAGTGAGGTGGTACCTGCCATCCTGAGCTATTTACCTCTTCAAAAGTAGAGCTTAGTGGGAACACACAGCCACAGTTAGGATAACTGCAGAAGCAGTAAGGAAAAAAAAAAAAAAAAAAAGGAGCAATGTAAATGAGACTGGCCAAAATGTGCACCCACAAAATCTTCACTCCTGAAATTCCCTTACTGGGTTCCTGTCTCTTCTGGTGGAAATAAGACCAATAACTTCTCTGGTGCATCATTCAGTTTGGGGCTTTGTGGAGAACAGACATTTTTAAGATCTTTGTAAAGATGTGCATTATTGAAAGAGCAGCTCATCACTGTTTTTAGTTACTTCAAGCCTATGCAGACAATAGCACTACTGAGGTGTGCAGAGCAGCCTTCCACCTTGTCTCCCTCTTTTTACTTTTGAGGGGATTTTCCAAATGACAAAAGGCTAAATGTGGAAAATATCATTTTTCTGGGACTTGCTTTATTTGTTCAAGCAAGGTCATTACAATCAGCAGATGCATGTTCATCACACCTGATGTGCTTGGGGAAGTAAATTTCACTGCGCTGTTTGGATAAAGGGACGGAAGTTTATTAACGCAGCTGAGCCACTTAACCCAGCGGATGTTGGATTGCCAGAGATGCCATAAATTGCAGTGAATGGGGAGCTAAAACACTGAAGTTATTGTGTTCCCATTGTTTACTGCAAATAAAACAGCACTTCATAATACTCCCAGTCATAACCAACATTTTTTTCCCAGCAAAATGGTCTTGTTGATATTTTTAATTATATGGAAAAGAAGGCAGGATTTCAATCATATTTGTGTCCTCTGTTTCTTCTAGGACAACTGATATAATTTCCAGGTACGATCACAATTTATTTAAAAATATTTAACTAGAATATTTCACATATATATTTATAGAATTATACCATGGTAAAGCATTTCATTCTTTATTAGTTTATGGATGTTCTGTAAGGAAATTGCTCTGGTTTCACTATTCATTTTCTGATGGATTATCCTGCTCTACTATCCAAAGCAAATAACTATCACATGCAGAATGAAAACCATTCTTTGGGCAGAATTAATTTTTTTTCAAGTACCATAATGTTATTTCTACACTTTCCTATTACTATTCTGTTATTTATTTTTAATGTCTAATAACACTCTTTGGTCTGTATCCTATTAGTGCTTTCTTCTCCAAGTGGTTTATGTCCAAATAAAGGCAAGGTACACTAGAAAAAATCAGAAATCAGAAGCTTTATTTGTGATGAGTTTGCGGGAAGAAAGGCTTATCTTACTGAGACACAGATATATCTCTGAACCTAGACATAAAAATACTCCCTCTGATATTTATAATCCTTTTTGTTTGGTTGTATGGAAGACCAAATATAGCACAACCACCAGGTTAGTGACATGGAGTTCTCAGGTCTTTTCCCTTTGAAATGAACAAAAAGGAGTAACGGCAGTAAGGTAATTAAAGAGCAAGACTAGTATATCATTACTGACATAGGATATTTCTGAAACAGGAGGATAAGACAGGGGAAAACTACTCTGCACTGGTCAATGGAAAAATTTGAATATAACAGAGTTTGCAGAGGAAGTTAATATCCATGGAGATGAGTGATATGTTTAGGCTGACAGTCAAGAAAGACAATTTTGACAGATACATATTAGATGAATTGCAATAGGATAATGTGAATATATATGATTTTTTTTAATGCTCCATTTTCACTTCCACTACTTTTCCATTGTGCATAATTTTCCTTTACAGAACATTTACAAGTTTAATTCCATTTGAACAAGTCTTCCACCAGATTTTGGAGGCTGGGGGATTAGAAGGTATTTTCTAAACTGATCGGTAAACAGATTTGGATTGCTATGTTCAAAGACAAATGAATTGGTATTCACATCCCTAAAATATAAGAGTTCTAGCAAACACCTCAGTGATTTTAGGAGGATTTCTGTGTAAGCTTGATGACATGCAGGATTTCAAGTCTCTCCTGGGCTTAGCTAAATATGCTTATATGAATGACTTCTTTTGAAATCCAAAGCCCTTGGCACTTTGGTCAAACTTACAAATAATTTAGGGGATTTTTTTTCAATAAGAGGCTGTCTGCTAAGTCACTGGGGGATTCTGCAATGACTGGACTGAGTCTCTTGGGCACTAGAGCTGCTTAAGATCATGTATGAGACCATGTGAACTTCCTTCAGTTTGGCTTGCAGACTTCAGAACAGATGGATTTCTCAAAAATTCTTAAAATCTGATACTCCTCATATAGCAGTTATTCATGCAAAGAGTCACACTAACATCATCACAAAACTGTAGTCAAACTCAGTGTAGTATGAATTCGTGGTTCAAGCTCTGTAACCCAGGGAAATCTTCAACAAATAGTTTTCTGAAGGCAGAAGGACTTAACTTCAGACATAGGAGACTCAGAATTCATGTTTCCCTTGGGCTGAATTTTGGAGTTTTGTCTAACGTGAGATAACACTGATTAATCATAGGGAAATGTTGAAATTTACCTTTTAAGGACAGTTTTGTCCTTGTGAGGACTAGCTCTCACCCTTACCCTACGGAAAGATCCACACTGAACTCGTCAAAATGTCACTGTGTCTAGGTAGAGCCCCTGAGATTTAGGAAGCTTCCTTGGCAGAGATAAATTCATCCCGACAGGTGCCTGTTGCACTTGTCACATCCTTTATGTCTCCAGGTAGCCACGGGTTCCCTATACAAGCACTGATGGAGGCACACTGGACTGTGCTTATGCACCTCTAAATGTGCCCATATGGCATTGCTCTTAAGCACGATGGCACAGAAAGCAGGGGTGTAATAACTAGAAATCATTGCAATTATGCCTTCTAGAGGTTCCTAGAGTCAAAGCCTTCTCTGAAATGTAATAACATGTTTTGCTTGGACTGGGAACAGAAACAGAAATAGAGCTATACACCAATTTGTACAACATTACGCCCATTTAATTGAATTAATTTGGAGATAGAAATATGGCAGGATGCTACATATCCTGCTATAGAGGATACAGCTGCTCTGTGCAGAGCAGATGGCCACACAGCTTTCCTCCTACCCACTTGTCACTGCCCGGTCTCTGCCTGCTGCTCCACACTTACCGTACCCTCCTTCTACTCTCGTTGTCCCAGTCTGAAATTGTGTTCCACTAAAGTGAGAGAGATGTTCTGCCATCCACGTCTATTGCCAGGATTTCATCCCGTAGCTTCTTGTGTTGCCTTCTACATGTTGAGTAATCCCTTGCCACTTCTCTGCTAAGCTCCCAACCTCAGCACTTACACTTAAGATGTCTGAAATCAAGTTTCTGGCTTTGCATTTTCCCAAAGTCATTCATCTAAACAGCTGAATTTTCAATGCCCAAAGCAGGGAGAAGATGGCTGCACAGTTCAGGAGATTATTCATGGTTTTGGCACTGGGAAGAGCAGATGAGACACCATCCAGTACCTTCCCAGGTACAAGCTATTCCAGCTTCCCCTGCTGAGCTGTTAAAACCCCGCTTAACCCTCACAATTTATTTCCTGTCTCTGGGCACAGCCAACTCACAAATACACAGCACTATGAATATTAAATTGAATATAATAGCTACCTAAATATCACCATGGGTGTCTTCTGATTGTATTGTACTGGGAGGGGGACAGCTGCTGCTCTGTGCTATGTAATTTCCTGTGATGAATACAGCAATGGTCCTTGAACAAGCATCAATAACAGGTCTAAAGCTTGACTTCATAAAGTCTGCATGTCATAAACATTTTTTTTGCTTAGTTTAAGGCACACGTGGATAGACTTTTACTGATGGTCCCCTGGAATAGAGCAAAGGAGAGGGTAGATATTTTTTAAAAGTACTGTAAGATTTTGGAAGTGTTAAAAGTCAATGCAATTTCTGCTCTTAGATGTTTTCAGTGTCTTTAAAATCCTTCCTTCTTGTTACTTGGAAGTTCATATATGCAGACAGATATATGTATTTAGAGCTCTTCTTCCTACAGTTATAAGGCTCATATAGTTTCTTTTTTTTTAACAGATGAAGACATAGCCTGCAGATAAACTACTATCTATAAATGTTTCTGTACATTTGTGAAAGGAGCTCTAGGAAGAAAAAGAGAAAGCATGTAAAATAATAAGCAAGTTGTAAAAATTAATGATTTTCACTTGATTATATGAGTACAAAAAATTATAGACCATCTATATATATATAAAGCTTACCTGGAATGCTTCCATTGCTATCTGATGAAGACAACCATAAACCTAAAGAGCAACTGGTCTGATTGGAGAATGATCTTAGGACTATAAAGCCTTGAATGCCCAAAGTCAAACAAAGATCCTAGTTCATGTCCTGTACTTCTGCACTCCAGCAACAAAGAGCCTTAGAAAATGTAGGTCACCTTCCTGACCTTTGTCAGTTGTCTTCCTTGCAGATACATTAAACAACTGATACATTGATCACTTTACAGAGCCAGATATTTTGAAGTCCTCCTAAGACTAAATAAGAGCGAGCTGCAGGTTTCTACCTCTTGCATGCAGAGCCTGTCTGTCTGCCACCTCCTGCAGGAAATGGCACAGCTTAGAGACTTTGTCTTGTGAACATCAACTCTGGGAGATCCCACGCTGCCTAGAGCTCTATTCCTCACATCCTTCAATCTGCAATTTAACCTTTCATGCAACAAGTGAATAAAGTAAGCCACAAGCCTCTGCAAAGAATAGGATTGGGTGAGGTAGTCTTCTCTTTTTCCTGCCAACCTCTCCCGCATAAGTTTGGAGATAGAAACCCAATTAGGAAACCACTGATGCCTTGTTCACAGAGCTGATAAGGTTTTCTTCAGTCAAGGACACAAGGAACTGTGGTCCCTGGCTAACACTGAGGTGCCAGCAAAAAAAAGATTGCAAAACTCCTTACTTGTGATTTTCTTTAGGTTTTGGGGACAACTTTATTGGTGTCCACACCATGAGTGTTTTGTTATTATAATATTCCAATTCTTATAATATATTTTTATTATAAACATGGCTTGTGGTATTTAATGATACAAAAACTTCATAAACTCTCCAGACTTCACAGGTTTTAAAATAGAAAGTCTTTCTAGAGTCACACTGGGCATTCAGGGACCTTTATGTCTTTTGCAGTCTTTTTGCACAACTAATGCAGATATTCTGTTTGCCAAATAGGACCCCAATGTGCAAACTTAAACTTAATGGCTATACTGCAGTGGAACAGCACAAGTTGCTGCTTTTTAATTGCCTCCTATTTAGGAAATGGCACAACGTAATGAAATGCTTGGATTCTAGCCATGATTCTATTCATCTGTGTAGCTCTGGGTGCTTAAAACTGGATATCAGATCTCAGACACCCATCCTCATTTTCTATCTTTTAAAAAGACTTGCCATTATCATTTTAGGGCAGCTTTCCTTGCCCATGGGTTACAGAGAATTGCACAAGTACTACTGCACTTGCAAACATGATTTCTTTGCACAGATCCAAAGAAACTGCTGATTAACTGGCCATTTTTGAAAGATGATAGCTTTTACCTTTCTCCTTTCTTTTGAGCACTCTGCATCTGCAGCCTTCCAGGGATGATATTTTGTAGTGTTCCTTACTTAGGCCCCGTTTATCAACTGCAAGCTAAACTCTCTGTCTGTGGCTTTTTCAGCCAAAGCCCTTTTTGACCTGAAGACCACAGCAGTGTCCCAGCGTCTGCAGACATGGGAGGTTTCCTTTCTGATGCCACAACCTCACTTCCCAGGCATTTCGCTATGGTAGCTGTGAACTTGAGTCTATAACACATAAAAAAGGGAAGTGTTGACCTAAGATAAATCTGAGTTATTAATTAATCCTCACATCAGCCATGGGAAGCAAGTGCTTATTAACCTAGCTGAGAGACAGGGAAATTGAGGTAGTCTTCCAAGGTCAAACTACAGTAGAGATTAATGAATAATCTTGTTACTCAGCCCTGTGCTCTACTTTCCAGACTGTTCTTAAGATATGTAACAGAGAAGCTTCAGAATGATGGTGTAGATTGCTAATAATAATTACCAGTCAAAAATACAGCACATCTACCAATAATATCTGCGAGGAAATTAATATTTCCTTTCTAATATATTTTCTTCTGTATAGCAGTGTTTGATATTCACTAAAAGAGACCTCAGAGCAGTGCAGAAAATGAAAAGTTCAGTCTGTCATGCTAGAGTTTTGTGTGTTAAACTTCAGGCAAGGCTTTTGGTTTAGTTTGAGGCTATACTCAGCTTTTTGTTGGCTTGATATTAAAATTCACATTTCCTGGCAAATCAACGTTGTCACCTGAGAGGTCACAAATCCAATCAAAGAGTAAAAAAAACCTAAGTGATTTCTCCAAGCATTGCTGTCTTGTTATTTTTTGAATTCCCTATCAAACAATTTATATGAAGTTTTACCTATAACATGGTTCACTGATGCAAGTAATTTCAGAGCTTTTTAGCAAAATAAATCTCAAGTGAAAAAATATACTTAGTTAATAACTAACATAAAAAAGACAGAAATGCATTATCATCACTATAAATTTAGATTTAATTTAATTGCTCTGCTGAAGTGAGAATAATATTACAGCCCTCTGGTCCCAGGCCTGTCAACAGTTATGCCTACCAAATTATAGGGCAGGGTGTCCACAGTGAAGCTATAAGGAACTTGAAAAGATCAGTTGGTTACAAGAATGCAGTTTCTCCTTTATCATAATCAACTTTGGACTTGCAACTGATCTGGAGCTGAAGTCTTTCTTGCAGGCCTTTACATAAGCAAACTTTCTGATGGGTCATTGGCTCAGAGCCAGTCTGACCTTCTTCTAATTTGTGATCCAAATTGAATCCAAAAGTTCTGGACCTCATATAACCTTTCCCTTCTCCTCTTCTCTCCATCCCATCCCTCTCTCCATCCCCATCATCCTCCTAGGAGGATCTACATATAGTTCATATCAACAGCTCATATCTGCCTCTTCATAGTGATCCTTTACAGTGGGGAAGATATGGCAGGTTCTCAGAAGGGGCAATTTTCAGGAACAGGAGTCTAGGAGAAGTGTATAAAAACTACTACGAAGCCAAAAATGCAAGAACACAAAGATAGTGGCTAATGTCATGATTCAGTTCCAAACTGCCTTATTTGAAGTGAGATCCAGACATATATTTCACACAAATTTAGTGCTCTGACAGAATGATGCAGAACTTCCAAAATTTAGGAGGATGATCCATTCTAGCAATTAAGCCTACACAAATAAATTGTATGTACTCCTTATTCATCACCATTAAATAGTCTCAAAGACTTTGGGAGTACATGGCCCTGATCCAGAAAATCAGTTCCTTTAGCAATGCTGAAATGATGTCTCCTAGCTATACAGATGGAAATTTGGTATTTGGACCAAATATTGGTTAAACAGCTAACAGAACTTCAAATTGGCATGCAAAACTAGGGACAGGAGGACAGTAACATGATGGCAGCAAACTCGCAGGGTAACACAGCCAACATCCTCCAGTTCTGAGAGGACCTGCCTGATATCACAAGCTGTTTTTCAGAAGCTGCCTCTGTGGAAGAACTACAGAAGTTCAAAGTCATGATACACATATATCTATTTATATGTACATGTTACCAAATAACATGTCAGTCATGATATTGTACATCTCAAACTAGCAATCTCACTCCATTGCATAATTTTCCCCTCTAAACCAAAATGTTTCCAAGAGCCTAAAAATCAGCAATTTTAACTTTCTTGTATTTTTAGACATATAATGAAAGATAGTTTTTGTAGAAAACAAACCTAAAAGAAGAATTTCAAGTCCACATGGATTTTCAATATCCAGCAAATATAACAGTTCATTTACTGTAGGAATTAAATGATTTTTATAGGGTACCAATGTTCATCCCTAAACACACATGATGAAAGCAAAAGATTCAAAGTACACAGTTAACATAAGTAACTCATGTTCAAAAATAATGGTATTTTCATTTCTTACTAGGCAACATTCAGTTTATAGAAAAAGGCATTTCACTGTGTGTTGAATGTATCATAATTTCCATATTCAGAACACCTTCAATACATGAAATAATCTAAGTTAATTAAAGGATCATGACATAATTAAGTACAAATTACATTCTCATTAGCAGAAGTGAATGACCTTCTGTGCCACTGAATGAACAGGAAGATTATGACATATTTTCTCCTTTCTGGTAGCAGGAGTTGAAAAGCTCTTTACGGTAATATACCCCAGCAGAGTGAAGTAGCACTCAGCTGTGGTGGGGAGACCCCAACCAGCATGGACCAGATCCTCTGGGGACTTCCAGGCACTGTGTACAGGAAGGCACCAGCAAGGCTGACAGCGAGTATGAGAAGAATACAACGACAACGCAGTAAGATCTTGGTCCAAATTCAGATGAAATGTTCCTACTGATCTATGGAGATTCCAAAGTTGTAAAAATCTTGCCCTATGCTACAGAATTTATCTTTTGACAGTTACCATTTTTTCCCCAACAGTATTTAGGACCTATAAAAGAGATCAAAAATGCCCATCCATAACACAACTTCAGTGCCACTTTACCCTTAAATCACTGGACTTCTCTTTGGCTAAAGAGTTCTCTTGAGAACATGACTAAGAAGCCTTTCTCAGCTGTTAGTTTCCCAAAAATACCATTGATTTCTGTGGTGTGGGCTTTGTCCTCTGGAGGGTTAGAGGAGGAACCCTGATTATTAGCTTTGATCCCTGAACTGCTGCAGCTATGTAACCATTTCTAGTTTCTGCATAATTCTTCAGGCATAATTCAAACTGGACAGCAAAGAGAAGGATTACCAATTTCCATTCTCAGTTCCTACAGAGATACAGCTCGCCAAATATATTGGGCCTCTGAGAAAGAGTTTAGGTTAAAACAGAGATTAATAGTTTCTGGATAAATAAAGTGTCTTTTCTCAAGATGATATCATCACTAACTCATTCCAATACTAGGGTCTTTTCTTTTTCCCAAGCAGACCAGCTGCACCAATACATTTCCAGGATAGGCCTTACCCAAAAACATGATATATTAATGAAAAAAGAAAAAGAGTGTTTATTCTAGTATTTTGAGTTTTGCACACACTATTGTTCATAAAACTTTAGAACAACTTAGGAAAGTTCTCACAGTGCAGTCCAGAGAATTTACATAAACAAATCCCAAAGCACGGAAGGTGTAGACACAAATTAAAATAATAATAATAATAAAAAAAAACCAACACGGCAATACCAAACCCAGCTGTTTATAGACCTGAAATAGCCTGCATTGAAGCAGAGAAGAACTCTTTGAATTAGGTTTTCGTTGCACAAACAGATTTTTCTGAGATGATAAAAGACCAAGGTTTGTTAGTTTGGGAGGTGTCTCTACTCCTGTTAACGTCAATAGAAGTGAAAGATGCTCGACGACGGTCAGAACTGATTTCTCACATTGCAAAAGCCAAACACAGCTCGATGCATCTGGTATTCTCTCAAAAACTAACAGCTAAGCAAAACCCACACTGTTACATCAGACTGTTCCAGACTGATTCAGATGTCTAATGCTTTACCAGATAATCCAATGGAAAAAAAAAAAACTTCCACATGAGGCTGCAAGATATGAAAGAATGACCACAGGAGATCTGCTTCGCTCTGGAGTAGCAACTGGAGACCAGGTAGAATAATCTAGTAGGCCAGGATGAGCACAGTTAGGAACCACATTAAGAGGCTTTGTATTTTAATATATGATCATTATTTTTCTGAGCTCTTTCACAATCTATGATTCCACAGCTGAAGAAAAAAAAATCCATTATTTTTTATCTCTATATGACTTTTCACCATCTTCCATTAAAATAATTGAGAAAAGAAATGACAGAAGAGGTAAGAGGCATAGCCAAAGGAGTAAGGAGTAAGTCAGGAGTAAGTCTTTCCCCATCTCCTGTGTGATTTGTTATGTAACCTCTGACAGGACCACTTACCTCTTTGGCTCCCACTCTGTCTATTCATACAAATATATGGAATAGTAGCCCAACGAGCACAATGTCATTTGATGAATGCTGGGGAAGCAGCACAAAAGAGCTGCTTTTGAGCCATAGCCTCTCAAAACTCACCTACTGCACCCTGAGCTCCCTCATTGGCAAAGTTGTTGTTTCCATTAGTGTCACCTGACAGTCTCCTGTCTGACCCATTCCACCCCATCTCACCTTCACTGACCATCTCCTTTCCAGCAACAGCAGATGGTACAGTTTAAAATTATTTGCCTCCTTGGACCTCTCTGCCCTTGGCCACCCTGGCAAATGTTTGGTTTGGAGAGTCTCTTGAGATCTACAAGGCAGCATAAGGCAATGGAGGGACAAGTCCTGGCTCCTCTCTTGTGATGAAAATCCTTTCCTCTGCTAAGTCCCACTGAAATTGTATTAGGAGAGGTCTGCCAGCACAGAGCTTGCTGTGGAGCTAATAAGGCTGTGTGTTAATATTATCACTGTAATTTAGAGCTCCAATCTGTATATAAGTACATGGGTAAATGCAAGCCTTAATGGTTTCATAAGCATGGTATTTCTGAGAACTGTGATATTTGTGCGAAAAAATGGGGTCATTTGCATGGATCCCTGCATAAGATCATAAACCAGGTTTCTTCCAGATTTAGTGCTGCTTTATAATCTCTAGCAGTTAGCCCCCATACTGTTTTGGTTGCAGGAAAGCTAATACGTCACCCTTACAGCTTCTACCAGCAGCAGAGGAGGAGCAGCAATTTTAATTAAAAGTTTATATTTAAACATATCTTACAGTTTATGTGTGACAAATGGTTCTCTTCACCCTGTGGGTTTCTCTGCTGCTGGTCAGAACAAAATAGTTGCCCTTGCAAGATTGCACATTTTATCAAAACACATGCAGGAAATCAGCAGTGATTTTCACAGCTTTCTCCTGGGCTTCTGTAGGAGAATCAATACCCTACTTTTTTTATTTGTTTAGGGCTTCATGCCGTGAGTAATTCTGTCTGGGTTTAAATTACTTGTGCATTAATGCCATTACTTTGTAATCTCTTTGGAATAAGGACTATTTTTTTCTCCATTTATGTCTAGGACAACAGATATCTTAGTATTGAAAAAAACATGATAACTATAGCTATTTTTTTTTTAATCATTCTACACTATAGCTACACAGTAAAGGAAAATATCTAGAGCTAGAATTATAGAAGTTAAGTTAATGATCAAATAATATGAATAGCAATACAAGTAAATGTCTCTGTGCATATTGTCTTTATTATATGCCTTTGGGCTTGTTTGTTTGTTTGTTTGTTTTCTCATATTATTTTCCATTTCTAGGTCTCCCTACTGCCATGTAGCCTTCCAAGATGGCCTCCTCTCTTCCTCCTCTATGGCTACCTAAGCCATATTCTCAGCAGACAGTTGCTGGAATTATTGAGGTAAATTCTTTGCTTAAACTTGAACAAGGTTTAGAGTGATTTTTTTTTCATGCCAGCATATTGCAGTGGATCAGTCCAATATCCTTGGTATCATTGTGTTCAATGCAAATTCATTACTATGTAGTCTTGGATCAGCCCTTATGAACCATGTTTAGTACCTTTTTTTGCATGCCTATGCAGAAAATCTCAAGCACTCTCCAATGCCCTCTTATTTTGTGCTGAGATGGGACCTGGTTGTATAAACTTGGTGGAAATCTCTCTTGCAATAACTAGCTGTGTGAAGTGTTTTTTTGTTGCAGAGTAGGATATTATATTTCATTGAGCTTCAGCCATATTATATGATCACTCTAACCACTAACAGCCAGGAAAATAAAGAAAATCCTACTTGTTTACAGAGCTTATTCACATTTTGAAAACTGAAAGAATGGCTTTGAAAAACGCTACTCCAAAGTGTAGTTCATGACTCTTGAAGTGTTAAGAATGAATAATAGAGGGGAAGGCCTAGGGGGATTCTAACAGCAGCCTTCCAGTACTGAGCAGAAAGCAACTCTTTCCTGAGCCGTCTGTGAGAAGGAAGAGATACAATTATCATGCATTGAAGCTGAGGAAGTTCTGGCTTGATATAAGTAAAAAAAAAACTTCATGAGGAGAGCCAACCCAGAAAGCTGGGCTATCTTCTTCTTTGGAGATTTTTGAGACCATGCTGGAGAAAGCCCTGAGAAACCAGATCTGGATTCAGTGCTGACCCTTCTTTGAGCAGGCGTTTGGGCTGGAGACCTCCCAAGGTCCCTTTCAGCCTGAAGGATTAAGGATTTGATGATTCTCAGTTTGCTTTTGGCAAACAGATGCCTGAAATTATCGTTCATAGTGTTTTTTGAGTTTCAGTTTTGCGTTATGAAAATGCAGGCATGGAACTTACTGTGTACAGTGTTTAGTGATGGAGAGGTTTTAGCAAGGAAAAGAACCAATTTCAAGTATCTTGTGACCTTTGTATGTTTTCTGCCCAGGCTTCATGCAGAGCTGTCCCTCCGCCTAGAGAGTGGTGATGGACAAGGAATGGCAGGTTCAGCCACATTTGTTTCCAGCGGACCTGGCCTTTTTTCTCAGCTCTTGTCAAAGCACGCTGCTGTGATGTAGCAGCTGGGAGTTTAGGCTTTGCTGCTTGTTCACATCCTTTGTGAGAAGTACATATCTGGAGAAGTACTATGTGAAAGATCATGACTAGATTTCTCCTAGTACTTTCTCCTTTTTCTTAAATCTAGATGAAAGATTTTTTTTTCCTGCAGAAATCAGATATATAACTCCCCCCTGTATTTTACAAATAATGTGTTGAGAATAATTCACCTACTCAGGAGCACTTACCAGAGAGGTTTGTGTGGGTAGGATCCTCAGGCAGCACAAATCTCCAAGCTCCATTGCTTTTCATGGAGCTGAACCTCTGGTCTCAAACCACTACATGGCAGCCAGCTCAGTCCACCTCATGCCACCATCCTCCTACTTTGCCAAGAGTCTCAACACCTGACCTCTCTATGGTGATAAAAGTTCACAGTCAAAAATCACATACACAGCCCCGTTGCATGATGTACCTAGACATCTGGAGCCAAACAGTGGGACATCTGTTTGCATATTGTTGCAACCTTTCACATTTAATGGATATACTTGGCTGTCTTGTGTTGTGTTCAGGTGTGGTGCTCCAAATATATGCAGACGCTAACATATTTATTTCTGTGTGCAATTATTCAACTGCAGACATCTGTGACATCCAAAAGTTGGCATGTACAATTCTCTGGAGTGCCACATCTGCATTTATTGAAAGATTCCACATTAATATACATAAGCTAGCATTTACATATGTTTGGAGCTCTGCACCTGTAGGTATAGCAAGATATCCCCCCAAAATGCGATAGATTTGTTGTATTTCTTGCTCTGCAATGATTGACAGGTAAGCACATATGGATAGTCCATTTCTGTTCCTCTTAAAAGGAGAAAGAAATATCACATTCACCCTTCTTGGCACACAAATACCATCAAAAGGGAACAAGATATATGTTCAAGAAAATGTTTGCCTATTCTTAGCTCCCAGCACACATTCAAAGTTCAGAACTTCAACAGTTCTTAGTATAGAAAAAGCTCCCTATGTGACTCTGCCTTCAGAGTTGTTAAGATCTTCCCTTTTCCAAATTATATTAAATTTTCCATGATCTTATTTTCCAGTTGGTCTGTTGTTCACTTCTAACAGCTTTGTTGCATAAGCTGTTTATGCCTGAATAACACTGATGAACTAGATTGTTACAGTTAGGCAAAGTGTCCTAAATGGTTTGTTTTATCATATCTCCCAGTCTTTTTCCCTGAACTGTCTATCTTTTCTCATTGCCTTTTGCTTCATTTGTACTTTATGTAATCAGATGACTTCAGTATCTAGCAAGCATTTTATCCTCTTAATTTGTGTTATTTTGGAATACAGGAACTCTTAAATGATTCTCTAAATACTCTTGTATCTTTCAAAGTTGTTATTTTGGTTGCAGTATATAACTCCATGCAGTTATTGAACAAGTTAAATTCCTTGCAAATCCTTGCAAAAAACCTGTTTCCTTCTGCATCCCTGTCTTTACATCCATCCTTCCTCCCCAGAAGTCCATGAAATGATGATGTTTGCCCTATGCTTGGCTGTGACTTTAAATTTTGGTGCTTAGATTAAATAGAATAATATTTCTTTTCTAAGCTGTTTATTGTTAATTTATGAGAATGTATTACTTATTAAGCAATACTGTTTTCTTAAACAAGAATAAGAATTTCATTTAATGGCTTAAATACATGTTCTTGGTTCATGAAATGTATACAATCCACTAACTACCTTAGCTTGCTGGTTTGACCTCGGATAACAATAATAACAGATCTATCAGTTATTGGATTGGCTGATATCAATCCACTATCAGTCAATGGATACACCAAATATAATTTCAATTCCATGACCATCAATAAACACAGCTGCAAAAGAAAGTGAAAAGACAAAGAACCAGACAATGCGTCCAACTGACAAATGCAAATAGGTCATTAATCCTAAAAAACTCATGTGGTATCTACAAAATATTTAGACACAAGGCCAACTATTGTGTTTCCAGTCGGCTTTTATTATTCTTGGGAGGATATACCATTAAGTCATCACCAAGGAAAAAGAGACACCCGTTTGATATTTGTGCATGGAAAGAGGGAAGAGCAGCAAGCTCATACAAAATGGCCACCACAGGCTGCAGCTGTTTGGCTCTGCCAGACTGGAAGATCCAGCTCCAAAAACACGCGCCAGGAATAAAAAGCCACAAACAAATGTAATTTCACCAGTGAGAAAGTCAACAGGTTTCAACTTACACTAGAAAATGTTCTTGAAAGAGTTTTTCCCTTAGAGACTGATATAACCACAATGCTATATATAGTGATGTAATAGAATGATATTACAGTTTTCTCCTGATTTCTCATGCAAACACTTGTCTGGAAGTGGAATACATGTGAACATTATCAAAAAGAGGCACAATTTCAGTGAGGGTTGATGCAGGGCTTTAATCTAGAACAGTAATTTTATCTAGAGCCAGCTTGGATGACAACTGCATATGGCCTTGATAACCTGTCTTATAAAATCTAAACAAGTTGATCTTTCCAGGACATTTGCTGAAATCTCTTAACCAGGAGCCTTAAGGTGCTGTTGTCATTTGTTCCTTATTTATCCTTCTATACATCTCTTCTTCATTTGTACTTTAATTTCAAAGTTATTTTCTACTGAATTTGAATGGATCTGCAGTATGAGGTACTAGAGATAAGGGTGGGTGAGATAGTACCAAACGTTTAAAACTGCCCACTGGATCATGACATACAAAGGTTTCCAGCTTCAAGATGGTTCCTAAATTCTTAATAGTTCCTATCCACTGTGCTAAACCATCCTTTATACTGCCTGGATGACAGCAAAGTGATTTTCCCTCTGCTACTAACTTATGCCAGTAGATTTGCGGCGTTTTGGAGCTGCCATATCTCAGTACTGTCATATCCTGCCCTCTAGCAATAAAGATCCTATTGAACCAGAGAGTTAGACAGCTTTTCACTTTTAAAGCTAAGTGAAAGGGCGAAAAATGCAGAACTGGCACAGCTGAAAGATGGTATTATGCATTAGATATCACGAGGATTTGTGTCAGTTTTTAGTTTGCTTTTTTAACTGAACATGGAGGGCAAAAGGTCATTACTCACTCTATGCATCATAAGCCACAATATGAAAACATTTCTAGCAGACTGACAGATGGAGTTGAAATTATATTTAGGGTATCCATATGCTAGTGATTAATGGAAAAAGCCCAATGGTCCAGTCCTGCAGCACTGGCTCGCACAAGCAAACCTCATCACATGCAGCTTCAGCACCGGTGGGGTACATCTTGCACATGGAGAGCTGAAGAGCTCTACTGCAGACTCCTCATCCTCAGGGAGCTCTTAGGGTTTAATTGCATATAGCCTCACTCATGGATCGTCAACCTAAATGAGGTCAGTGCTATACACACATCAAGGACAACAGCTACCTACTCCCAAAATGTACTTATATGATTTTTCACAGGAAAATTTGACATCTGTTTATCATACTGAAGCAACTTAGACTAACATGTAAATCAAAAATTTCTTTCAAACACAGGAAAAAATCAAGTACATTGGTTGGTTGAGGAATATTTTTTTTTTTCCTTATTCCTCAAAGTGCTCTCATAGCCAAAATTTAAAAATGTATGCAATAACTACACAGTAAATGAAGAAACTTTTCCTTTTTTTAGGGTAAGAGTTGTTAACTCAGAGTTATACTAAGGGCAGACATTGTTTAGTGAGAAGAGGACATTGTTCCCAGGCTCCAGGTTTCCTATTCCCAATATCCTGCCTGCCTGTCACTGCTCCCCCTTTCAGAGGATGCTGGCAACTAAAACTTGTGCTTTTCTGTTTTCTTCTAATCCTGGTTGAACTGGGTTACAGAGTTCTCCAATATTAAAGATACATTTGCAGCTGCAGAAGAACAGTGACTTCAAAGGTGGGGTGGCATCAGAGTTCTTCAGAAGTTCTTCAGTGTTTGGACCTCAGTCCATGGTGAGACAGATAGAGACCATTCTGGGACATGGGGAGTCTGGGTATGGTTGAGCTGCCAGTACCACGTGCCACAGCTCTGGGCAATGATCACCTGGCTTGCCCTACACAAGCCAAATTGAGGTGGCCTCCAAGAGCAAGGTCATCCATCCACACTAACCAAAAGTGGTGCTGAGCTGTGATAAATAGCTGTATCAGCAGCCATGGAGGTTGCCTGGAGTCATGCTGCAGTGTTTCCCATGAAGGCCTTGCCTGCTCCTGGTTGCTGTGCCAGTAGCAATACACTTGGTGCCAATGGCCAGCATGCCTTGAAAGCGTTGTGCTTCAGGCTGCCTTTTGCATGTTTGTCTAAGCCTCATGAAGCTCTGTTTTGTTAAATGCATATTGCTAATTACCTAACCGTGAAAAGCAGAAAGAATGAAAGGAAAAGCTGCTGAGGTTTTGTCTAAAGATTTAATTTAAATATTAAAAATGACAGTCAATCAATACATGTCCTCACATTCCCAATCTGAAATCAGATTTGCATGTAAATTGTCCTTTTACACAATGAATAAACTAAGCCTCCCAACTTATACCATCAGATTAATAAGATGCATGAGACTCCTTGGACTCCTTGTTAATTACCTGTTGCCTCACACCAGGAGCTTATAGAATTGAACAAAATTAGCACTGAAAACCTCATTAAAGATTGGTGTGAAAAAGTCTGTAAAGTTTCACAGCCCATGACCAATGTGCTTTAGCAGCTGTTCTTGAAAATAACACTGACATAATGTGGCCCCTGCTATTTCCCTTGCTTCCTTTATCTTGCGCCTGCCTTACTTGATGGATATCTTCCAGTTGTGTGGTCCTTCTCCTGTGATCAAAAACTTTCTGCAAGTGCTGAAAGTGCCAGTGACTTACCTGTGCATCTCCCTTGCTGGCTTTTTAATGTGTGGTAAGATGGCCCATCCAAATGAATGAGGGGCTGCCAAGAGAAGTACCACTGCAAGAGTCCTTGGGCACCAGAGATGGTTAAGGCAAATGTTTTTCATTCATCTCTGTGTTTCTTATGCAGAAGTTTTGGAACTGCTGCTGTTTATCTCATGTCATCAAAAGCGTTTGAACCCACCATATCATGGTAGTACTTTTCCAGAAACAGCAATGTTGATTATGGAAATAAGGATCTGGTCACAGCATCTATTAGTTACCTGTGTGTCTCTGTTTCTTTTCTGCCTTTACATCCAACATCTGTGCACATCTCAGCAATGCTCCAAAGCTCTTTTGGTGTCTTTTTTTCTCTAAAGATGGAAACACATCACAAACACACCAAATACAGATAGGAAGAGGAAGCCTTTAGATGCTATACCATGGACAAAAGCAAGCATCATCCTCAGCAAAAATAAGCCATAGGCTATTTCTGTATAGGGATTGTCAAGATAAAATTGGGAATCCAGTCCTGCACCACCTCTTCTACTTACAGGACTAAGAGAACTGGACATATGCTGCTAGAAATCCAGCACTGTATGCAAAGAAATGCGTGCTGTGCACGAAGGCAACCCAAGTTTTTCATGCTCTAAAAAAAAATACGTGTACAGGGTTTAATTTCCTTTTCAAAAACACAGGATGCATGTATAAATCAAACAGTTCCGTGGAATTATCTCAAGTGGGACACAGAGTAGGGACTGGTGAGATAGGCCAACCTCACACAGAATTATCGAATCGTTATGGTTGGAAAAGACCTTTAAGAACATTGAGTCCAACTATAAATCTTTCACCACTGTGCTTGCTGAACCATGTGCTTAGGTGCCTCATCTACATGGTTCTTGAACAAAGAACGATACTGGGTCACTGAGGGAACAGACTGAACCATTAAATGCGTACAGTGTAGCTGTCTGGGCGCTAACAAAGGTAAAGGCTTGTTTTGCCAAGGCTGTGAACAAGGATCTGAAGGATGCTGGCCAGGTCTCTACTACAATGCTTTACTTGCACATCTATGTTGGCTAAGAGCGTGGAGAATTCACACCTAGCAATGCCAGTGAAACCCCTGATCTGATCAGGTTGTGCCCCTGAAAACATGGTTGTGTACTTCGAGTTACTTAGCTGATGTCGTTTGGGAGGGTTTTGAGTTGGGCTGGAAGCAACCCTTGTTGGAGTCATCTCCCCTAGATACCTCTGCTGGCAGGGCTGTGATGGCCAGCAGAGACCAGGTAGGACTGAGACACACAGAGGCAGTATTTGGGCAAGGCAGAACTGGCGGGACTGAAATCAGTTCAGAGCGGTTGTAAGGACAGAGAGTCTCAGAGCAGGAGACACTGACTTCACAGGGAAGAAGGTGCCTTGGTGGCTCAGCAGCTCTTTAAGAGCAGGAGGAGCAATGGTACTGCAGTCAGCATGGGAACCATGGTACAGTGTTTCGCTCCCTCTCCATTTTGAACAAATTTCTAAAAGAAGGAATTAGTATTTGCACTCTGAAATAAAGAGACCATGTGGTATGGTTACCTGACAAATGTATAACCCAAGGGGGCAATAAATAAAAAAATAAACAAATATCTAGTTATTACATTCTGAAAGCTTAAGCACTTATTGCTAATAGACCACTTTGATACTGTGTGTGCAAGACTCATTATCCTGAAAAATATGGCATTATCCCACTTGCAGAACTAGCAATGAAAATAAAAGAGTAATCTATGTTTGTTTTTCAGGTTAATTTGATTGCTTTCAAGAAAAGCATTAGTTCCTTTAAAGTAGATTACAGCAAAAATCACTGATCATTATAGGCAGCTACTTACAACGTAGACAAAGCTGATGATTAGCCTACAATTGCTTACAACAATGTTTTACTTAGCCAAGAATATCTTCTTTATACAGCATCCTTTATTTATACAAATGCAGACATAGCAGTATTAAAGATGCAAACACTACACTGTTTAGCAAAATAGTATTTTTCAAGACTTTGGATATAAGCCTTAATAGCTTTGCCAATATAAGTATTTTAAGACCATGCTATGCAGTGTTGACATCAGCACATGTTAAGGCTATCCCACTGAACCTTATCCTAAGATTAATTATTTTGAATAGTCTAAAAAAAAATCAGTAGTGCATTATCCTCTGCCATATTGGAATTCTTGACTAAAAAAGGGAGTTTTATACTAATCCTGTCCTCATCGAAGCCACAAACATGTTCAGCCATACTCACTATAATACTAGGGTTCTGTATTCCATTAATTTTGCTACCCAAACTTCCTCACTTCTATCAACATATCTGAACTTGTAAAGAGTCTGTCGTTCTAGGATTTCACCCATCTGTGCTGCAAACATTACTGAAAATATTTTTAAAGATATACCAGAACATGTTTCTCTACTTTTGTCTTGTATGTTTGCTTTTAATATGAAGTAAGGAGCAACACAAGCTTATTATTATTATTATTATTGTTGTTATTGTTATTATTTAAAGACACATTAATATGCCTTCAACTTTAAGGTGAAATCTTTTACAAAGAAAAGAGAAGCATTAAACATTGAAGATTAAATTGCTCAGTTACAGAGATCTGTGCAATACTTCTACAATTTTAATTGCAGCATACAGGAGGACATTCAATATTACCATCACTGAGTAATGCTCATCTAGCTTTCTTTGAAACAAATGGCAGATTGCTGTTGTCATCAGTCAGAGACAAATTTGGCCTTGAATATGTACCCATTTAAGCAAATTGCTTGCTAGCTACTTCCATCAAAACTGAGGTTGGGGCGACTATTGCCAAACTGAGAAAAAAATCACATTTGTTTAAAGAGGAAGTATTTTAGTGCCCGGTTGCAGAATGTGAATTGATTTGGCTTCTCTGCTTCCTTCAGCTCCCACATGCAGTGAGGCCGGGCGAAGTCAGTGGGGACAGAAGTCTTGCTGATACGAGGGAATGAGCAGGAGCTCTGCAGCTTGGTCTCTCCTAGCCCAGTCATGCTGCATTGTCGTTGACAGCAACAGCCACAGGATATGAAATGAGTTCGCAAGGCCTCAGAAGAGAGGCTTGTCAGGCTTGCCCTGCCCAAACTCGCCTTGGTTTTACTTGGTTTTCTTCTGACTTGGTGTCTGTGGCTAATTTGCCTTTACTTCTCCTTGTATGGTACAGCCATAGTTTCATACAGATAGCAGTAACAAGCAATTATTTGGTGTAGAATAAGATATTTGTGACTCTAACATACTCATGTAGTACACAACAATATGACAGCAGATGCCTTGAGCAGTGGTGATGCAGGATGTGATGAAGAGGAGGCAGGCCTAGGAGGAGAAGAGATAGATGAGATGAGATGAGATGAGATGAGATGAGATGAGATGAGATGAGATGAGATGAGATGAGATGAGATGAGATGAGATATGAGGCAAGGCGAGGCACTAGTGATAAATAACTCACCAATGATCAGGTAAAGAAATACAGACTTGTAGCTAGATAAAAAAATAAGCTTAGGAGTAAACAAAGAAAACAAATAACAAGTAACTAACGTTGAAAAGTGCAGCACATATAGTAAACGTCGATGCTGCATAGACTCACAGACCAGTTAAAAAGTGCAAGGTGCAATTGTATTAGTAAACATGTAAAAATTATATCCAGGAGATCCTAGCATGAAGATGAAGAATTCTGTGAGCGAGACTCACACTGCTGTATCCCTCCCTTCACTGGATGGGAGCCACCGACCTGAGGACGTGGAGGGCCAAGACCAGGTTGAGCATGACAGCAGGAGAGGGGTAGGAACTAGGAAAGCGGTTAGAACAATATTGACAGCATTTCTATTCCTATGGAGACCTTTTTTCAGTATACTCCAAGTACTGAAATAAAATGCACAGTTGTATCGGTCATCTGCAAAACCACAGAGATCTTCAAGAAAAACTCGGAAACTTCAAGATAAGTACAAATTCCAAATGCTAAACTGCCCACCTATCCTTATCATCTGCCCTGAGAAGAGGACTGGAGGCGAGTATGGAGTTTCAAAAAGATTTTAATTCCTGTAGATCAAAATACACTTTTTTTCTTGGCACGTTTTCCAAAATGGATATAAAATGTGTCCATTCTACAAACTGCTTAAAAAGTCTTAAATGCAATAAAAGGTTCACTTTCTATGCTGGGCAGACATTGTTTCCTGAAATGTTAAATTTTTCCTTAAAAGTTAATTTTTGCTATTATGTACATTTTAAATATCCTAATTTTCATTGTCTAGACATGTCTGCGTTTAGGAATCATCTCCAGATCCATCAGCTATTTAGGAGTCATCTCCAGATCCATCAGCTATTTGAAGCCAGAAGAGAAAATTAAAATGCTAATGGTACTAATGTAGTTTGTTTTTAAAAACAAGATCATACAAAGAATTAATTCCAAGGCACAGTTAAAATTTCTCATTTTGCAGGGAAAAAAACACATTTAAATTAATAAATCCCTTAAGTGACAGGAAGTGAAATGTAAATGGATTTTTAACACAATTAGCTTAGCAGTCAGCACTAAAAACTGTATAAAACTAAATATCTGAAGTATAACTTGGGAATGAGTCGAAGAACCTTTCCGATACACATATACCATTTTCAGACTTTTTTGAAAAAGCGAACTCTGCTCCCCAAAACAAGTGAAACTTCAAACTTTAATATAAACATCATTTTCCCCTACACCCTCTCTAAAATATTCCTGCAATTCTTGAGCAACGCCATGTATTCTGCTACCAAATTGGATCAAGAAGCCTGTGCAGCTTATCCATAATGTTGTTGTCAGAGTCGTTTATGGAGGGCATATTTCATCTGTGGGGCTCCTGTCTTGAAATGCAGTTTATTATTCCGGGCTCACGGCAACGTTCAGTGCTTTGGATTCGGAAGCTGCTGACAGTTCATTTTCATCCCTCAGCCTCTGCATTTCTGTGCTTAAATTCAGGAGAGTGCTGGCAAACTGATGATCCTGTGAGCACAGTTCCAGCTAAAGACACTGAGAAAATGATTTTTATTAGCAGGAGATAACCATCAAGCTAAATTACAACATGACTCTCTTTATCAGCCCAATAGATACATTTGGGCAGCGCATAAAACATACCAGAAAAATAGGCACTTCTCAGACAGGTTTCAAATGATACAGCTTTCTTGCTAGCCAAAGGGCAGCCAAAATAATCCTTTATTAGATGAATAACTGTTAGACATTGTATCTATTAGCTACCTAAATAACTGGAAAGAGAAGCAAAAATAATTGGGATCAAAAAGTGAAAAATGCTCAAGTGTATTAATTAAGGTAGACTCCATCCTGTAAAGTGCTGCTGTCTCTGATCCAAGTCCAAAAATGAGTAGAGTTTCTAAACACGAACACGTCACCCTAGACCCACTGGGGCAGAACTTGGGCAGTTGTTTTAGCACCTTGTTGGATGGAGGCAGAGTGCCCAGTGTCCTTCTGGCCTGAGCCCTTCTCCTGTATCCTCAAGTGTAAGGTTTAAGCACATGTGCCATACAGAGACACATACATAGGAAGACTCAGGCCCAGAAGGCTGTTTCTGTGCTACATAAAAACTCTTCTAAATTAAATGTTTGCATGACCACTACTAAGAGAGGGTTATAATTTTAAGTGATGGCAATTTTGTAAAAGTACCTCCGGTTCTTTCCAGTCTGAAGTCCTAATACAATGAATTCTTCATCTTCTACAAAATATTTGTCCCTACACAGGTATTTTTTTGCATAATTTTCCATTTTCTTTAATGTTTTCTAAGTAGCAATAACTATCAGATCTTACCTATCTTGCATAGCAGTTAGAACAGAAATGTCACAGGAAAGGATTACTGCAAGCCTTCAGTTCCTCAGCAGTTTCAGGTTGGTTTTAGTTGGTTTTAGTTGGTTGGTAGGAAGAGATTCAGCATCCAATTTCTATATAAAGCTCAGCAAGGATTTAATTTCCCTGTGTGTTCTTTCCTTCTCTGTAACATATTTTCCTACTTCTGTCACAAGGATAAAAGTTGCTGATTACTAGGAGATTCTCAAAAAGCATAAGAGATGAGATAAAACAGTTGAGAGGCATGAAGTATGAATGAATTCCAGCATTCTCAGGTACTTAGTAGAGTGCAAAATAAAACCATAATGTGATTTGCTCATAGTCAAAACTCATTTACAATATATCTTTATTAAGCGAACCAGCAGATCATAGTGATCGTAGGTAATCCTGATTATTCAGACTGTCTAATGTTTTCCCATGAAGATTTTTTTTAATGGTTCATATTTTGCCAAACACAACCACTCAGGCTAAAGTTACCTTATTTACTTTAGCTGGCTATGTTTTCATTTTGGTTTTGGTTCAACTGATTCTGAGAATCAGGCTAGGGGAAAAAAATATTTTAAAATATCTTGAATTAATACTTTACATATTTCTTAGGCTTTTCCTTTATGTTTACATAGAGGAGTAAAGAAAATCCAATTTAGCAAAGTTCTCCCTATGAAAATCTCCTCCTCTGGGCAAATAGTAAGATTCTAAAAAAATACACATCATTTATACGCACAGGATTTTGTAGCTTTAATGGAAACTTGCTGGAAATGCTCCTGGGTACCCTGTCTGCTCTGAGCATGCTTCAACAATCCTCAGCTTCTTCCAAACACCAAGTAAAATAAGCCAATAGTGTCAGGAAAAGCCACTGCTCTGGGTGGAGATTCATTCCAGAAATCACTCTTCCGACCTGGGAAAATAAACAGTTAAATAAAGGCGAGAGAGACCTTTTTAGCTGAAGGTGACCTGTCTGGGTTTCCAGAGGGAGGACCACCACTCTGATGCTCTTCTGTCTACCTTGTTGGGTTTGGGTCAGCCCAAGCCATTGCTGGGTCATCCACAGAGGGCCAGTTTGGAGCTGCAAGTGCCACCATCCGTGGGAGGAGGTCCCCAGCAGAAACAGGGCACCTTGGGGGGTTAGCTATAAAGCACTAGCTCACTAATACTGAACACAGTGATAAATTAATACACCAGATTGCCTCTCTGCCAAAACCAGGAGCAGATTTCCCCTCAAGAACCGAGAATGGAGCCCATGGTTCAGGATTCCCACTACTCTCCTGTGATTAACATGAACAGATCCAAGCAGCCCACAGGGTGATGGAAACCTTCATGGCTGGTGTGTGTTCATGCTGCCAGCTATTGCTTGCATTCAGCTGGTAGAAATCTGCAAAGTGTAACTAAGTGTCTTTAATCAGCACTACTCACTGATCCCTGGGGATGGCTAAATGGAATTAGATGGGGTAAAATAAGTCAGCTTACGTCTTAAAGGACATTTTACAAGTGCTATTGTCTTTAAGAGTGAATAAACTAAGCTAGAAAACACAAAGACACATGTTGCTCCTTCCCCTTTAAGCTGGACACAGTGACCAATACACAAAGTTATGTGTCTTTACTTGGCTGCCACCTCCTTATCTTGCCTCCTATAAATTGCCACTTGAGAACAGATGTCCCAGTGGGCTCCTTATCTCTAACTGTGTTATCTTGAAAAAGTCTTTGTCCCTGTGTAGGTTTGATATGACTGATATGCAGTGTCTACAGACTGAAGGCTTTAACTTCGTGGACACACAATATTTGACTTAACTGGTCATCTTTTTATTCAGTGAAAAGAATCACAGGGGATTAGCTACAAGAAGAAAAGAGAATGGGCATTTATTTCAGGTCTTGGGAACATAAGAATGAGGGATTCAGCTCCTGCCCTGCCAGTGTCTGCCTTAGTATTTGAGATGGTATCACAATATGCATGTAAAGGGCAAACAAAATACGTATGCATCTTTCTTTTAAAGAGTTAATAGCCCTGATTTTTTCCCCTAAATTCTATGTTCTTTATTTTTCCATCTTAACTTATGACAGTAGCTGAAACTGTCAGGATTGAGGAGGTTTCACTAAGAGAATGGAATAAGCCAGATTTTCCCAGTGGCCCTGTTTTCACTAAGAAGACAGCAAGACATGGAAACGGCTGCAGGATCCAGGTTGGGCATCTCTTTTTCCTTAGGCCGTGCTAGCGACAGAGCTGCCATCGCTGCGCTCGCTCATTAGGTGCTCCCACCCAAACCAGAGCCTCTGCTGCACCTGGGCCATCATTGTTCAGTCTGACTAGCTCATGTACACCAGGACGAGCTCTTCTAGGCTTAAATGAGTGAGACGATTTTCCAAATGGTTGAATTTAGCATCAGTTGTTAGTATTGAGTGTTAGCAGTTTAGCAGTGAGTTGTTGTCTTCTCATTGCTGAATCTGCTGGCTTGGGTTGGTCATATCCCTTTCTCGACAGCCCAGCTACCTGGAAATCACAACATGGCCTGATAAAGGGTTTTGCTAGTAGGAGATTATGTATAATTTAAGATATAGCTTAAAATAACAACACAGTCACTGCACCGGCCTCCGAATTAGGCATCCAAAATGTTTGCTTCTAAAATGGTGCAAGGCCGTTTTGTTTCATGTTGGTTTCTTGATATATCACAGCAAACTGTATGGGTTGCAGTGTGTCCTATCAATCAGAACACCATGCAATGTCTATACTAAAGGTCCCCAGTGAACTGAGAGGAGCGAGACATTTTCAGTGACAGAAGATAAGTAAAGATTTGGGGGTTTTTGCAAAACAAATTGTTTATTAAGGCACTGAAAGGTCAGCAAGCCTGTGATACTGGAGTGAAATTGTGTTATGTCTTGCTCGCATCGTAATGTTTCATGCTTGGGTCAAAAATGTTACAAATACAAGTGCAAGTGAAAAATATGACTTCTCATAGGCAGAGATGGGAAAAGAGAGGGTTTTGTTGTACATTTATTTTAGTTCCTGAAGAGCAGACTCAGGGAATGGCTATATATTGCTTCCAAACACGTTATCTGCTTTTATGCTTATTTTTGGCAGTTTTGTTCTCTTGGCTTATTATATTTCCAGTGCTTCCGTAATGTTACTATTAAAGTATGTCTTTACCAGTTCTTGGCTATGCCTAATGCAAAAACACCTGACGAACCAATTTGTTCTTCAAATGGCAATGTTAGAGAAAGGCAGATTAGTCCCATTTCAATGCTAAGGGCTAAGGGATTGATATTGTCTTTGAATGCATGCAAACACGTGTAATACCTCAGTAGAGCAGGTAAAGCTGATTAGATAATTAGTGTTGAAAAAATCTGTAGTTCAGTTTTCATATTTCACCATGTAGTTGCATGATGGCTTTTGGGAAAAAAAAAAAATAGAAAAAAGGGAAGGAGAGAGACCAAATTCCGACCTTCTGTGTAGGGATTGTGCCTTTGCCTCAGCTGAATTAAATCAAAAGTCTTCAGCAATGAAGCTTCTGTGATGGTGAATTTAGAAAAACTTATCATCTCACCAAAAAGAAATGAAGAAGAATAAAGAATGGTTAATGGTTAGAGCAGGGAACTGGGCATGAGGCATTTCTGGGCTTCTTGCCCAGATCTGTCACTGATTTGTTGATTACTTAACCATCTTGTGGGTCTGTTTTATATTTTAAGAAAGAAAAAAAGAATGCAATAATCCCGCATGTTGAGAAAATTGGCAGGTTTTATTTACTGCAACGTGATCTAACGGATCAGGCTCCATCTAGATTACAAGCCTTTTGGTTTATTTTTATCTTTCTCTATACGTGTTTTTGGCCTTCATCTTTATTATGACCTGGTTATAATTCTGCCATCTTCCAGGCACACCCTTGGTCTGACTGTGTATCTGCAGTGAAGGTAGCAGTGCAGGGGAGATACACCCTGCTAGCTTTAAATGGTGTGTCTCGTCAAACAGGACATCCTTGCAGGCAAAGGTTAAATACACCAATAAATGGCTCCTCTGATGGCTTCTCTGAGAGACAGGAAGGTTAGCGGGCTCTGTAGATGGGCTCTACAGCTACATTTGTGTGCAGATGAAGAAACAGTTACCAGAAAACAGCAAGCTGAGGAGAGGAAAAACACATGCGGAGAGGTAATGTGTGAAAGTCTCCAAAACGCTCATAACCTCTAGAGACTGATACTCACGTTAAATCCAAAAGAACTGATAAACTCAGAACAGCAAGACTGTTTTACAGCTGTTCACGGCCATCAGCACTCACTAGCACCCATGTTGGGTTTTGTAACTTGGACTATATCCAAGAAGGTGGTTGCTGCTCTATGCAGCCAACAGGATTTTATCTGTTGATAAACCCATCTGATGAAACAAGGGACTTATAAGGGACTCTGGACATTGAATAATTGGTGCATCAGTATCACCTTCCACTTCTGAGCTAGCAGCTGGGGTCAGCCTCCCGGCTGCTGCTCCAGCTGCAAAAAATCTGAGTGAGGAATTAATTTAGTGTATGGTACAAATAGCTATCTGCTATTAAAAACAAGATCTAGATTGTATTAAGAATTACAGTTTAATTAATAAAATGTGTTATAATATAGAGTGGTTAGGATAACTGCCTTGTCCTGATCTGTTCATCTATCAGGAAAATTTAAAATATCCTTCTCCCCCATAGTTGGAGACAAGAATGCAGTACAAGGAAAATCCCATACTTCCCTTGTAGGGGTTGGAAAAGGAAGAGTCTCAGCTCTGTTGGAGGAGGAAGGCAAGAGGAAAGAAGCTACAGAGATGGGGAAGAGAAGGACTGACAACATCACTGAGATAACTGCCTTAATGTGATATGCATGGTTCTTATTACAGCAGCACCCATCTCACCCATCTCAGTACTGATATAAATATCATATAGATATCAGTGATAATAGTGGCATTAAATTACCAAGATTCTTAGGTGCAAGTGGCTATAGCTTGCCCTTTATTGTTCTGTGAGCAATAGCACTTTAAATGGATAGTGGTAAAAATGCAAAGTATTCTTGTCCATACATGACTGTGCAAAACCAAACTCATTTTTAAATGCAGTTCAACTTCTGGAAACAGAACACCCCAATTCACAGAATTTTCTCTCACTGATAGTGTAAAATCTCCTCATGAAATGGACAATAAAAAAAAATGCCTTTATCTTCGCTACCCTTGTTGCTAAGAGCTATATACAGTAACAAACCCTCCACATAAATTTTCACATTTTTCCTTAGCTAAAACCCCAACAAGAGGAAAAAAAATCTGCTGACATTGATAAAGAATTTGCGAAAGCTCCTATGGTTTTTACCATTACAGTCTGCCAGTTTATAGTCTGGGAACATTATCCCAGCTTCATTTCCACAACAAAAAGGCTCCATTCTTTTCTTAAAGGTTTGACTGTTCATCCTGTCCTTGGTGTTTTGCATCAGAAATGCACTTGTGCTGTCAGCCTTTCTATTAGCACTCACTTATCTAGGGTGCCAAAGAAAAGTCTAAGAAAAGGACAAGTGTCTAACAGGTTACTATAGTTTCTTTTGTGCTCTTAAAATTTGCAGACTTCAGGGGTTTAAAAATGCAATTAACGTTTGTGCATATGATAAATTTAAAAATTAGGTGAACTTTTCACTCTACAATGTTAACAATTTCCATTGTTGGTTCTCCAGTAAATTTCAATTTACAGTTATTATTACTCTAAGGATTTTCTTTAGGCTGTAATTCTGCCTGCTTGCACGAGGCATTTTGCAGACACAGAATACGAAACAGTGACTACATGTTAGAATTTTCAGGGGAAAATGGCAAAACAGAAATTATTTTCTCCCAAAAGTGAAAGAAAAGTGTAAGAAGTCGGAAGGCATCTTGATGATATTACATTATTTACTTTTTCCTTCACTGTTGATTTGTATACTAGCTAAAAAGGTTAAGGTTATGAAAATGTATGAAAAAAATCCATTTACGGTATATAAATTTGCTATATAAAACACCATATCCAAATCAAATATTATCACAGAATCACACCCAGAGCACAGGGCACAGGGTGGCAGCCAGGCGCGTTGGAAGATCTCCAGAGAAGGAGACTCCCCAGCCTCTCTGGGCAGCCTGGTCCAGGGCTCCGTCACCCTCACAGGAAAGAAGTTCTTCCTCGCATGGAGATGGAACTGCCCGTGTTTCAACTTGCACCCATTACCCCCTTGCCCTCTCACTAGCCACCACCAAGCTAACGTGGTGGTGGCTACACACCTTTACATCCCCCCCCCAGCTACTTATACATATTGATCATATCTGCACTCAATCTTCTCTTCTCCAGGCTAAACAGACCCACCTCAGTCTTTCCTCATACGACAGATGCGCCAGTTACTTATTCATCTTTGTTGCTCATCACTGAACCCTCGCGAGGAGCTCCACGTCCCTCCTGTCCTGGGGAGCCCAGAACTGCCCCCAACACTCCACGGGCGGCCTCATAAGGGCTGAGGAGAGAGGCAGGATCCCCTCCCTTGCCCTGTTGGCAACGCTCCTCCTGGTGCAGGCCAGGAGCCCATTGGCCTTCTTGGCCACGAGGGCACACTGCTGACTCACGGTTAACTTGTTGTCAACCAGGACTCCCAAATCCCTCTCTGCGGAGTTGCTTTCTAGCGGGTCAGACCAGAATCTGTCATGGTGCCTGGGGTTATTCCTCCCCAAATGCAGGACCCTGCACTCATCCTTGTTGAACCTCATGAGGTTCCTCTTCGCCCAACTCTCCAGCCTGTCTAAGTCCCTCTTAATGGCAGTACAGCCCTCTGGAGTGTCGGCCTCTCCGCCCAGTTTGGTGTCATCAGAAAACTTGCTCAGGGTGCATTCTGTCCTTGTCCAAGCTGTTGATGAACAAGTTGAACAGCACTGGGCCCAGCATTGGGCCCTGGGGACACTGCTGGTCACAGGTTTCCAACTAGACTCAGCCCCATTTATCCTCACCCTCTGGGCTCTGCCATCCAGCCAGTCCTCCTTCCACCTCACTGTCCTCACATCCAATCCACTCTTCTGGAGCTTTCCTATGAGGATGTTAAGAGAGACTGTGTCAAAAGCTTTGCTGAAGTCAAGGTAGACAACACCCATGGTATTCCCATCGTCCATCCAGTCAGTCATCCCATTGTAGAAGGCTACCAGGTTGGTCAGACATGACTTCCCCTTGGTGAATCCATGCTAACTAGTCCTCATCGCCTTCTTCTCCTTCACATGCCTAGAGATAGTCTCCAGGATGAGTGACCTCCATTACCTTTCCAGAAATGTAGGTGAGGCTGATGTGCCTGTAGCTTTCTGGCTCCCTCCCTCTTGCCCTTTTTGAAGACTGAAGTGATGTTTGCTCTCCTCCAGTCCTCCATGGAAGGACTACTCTGCACAACCTCTCCAAGATAATGGAGAGCAGATGAGCAATAACCCCCACCATTTCCCTCAGCACTCTTGGGTACATCCTGTCCAGGCCCATAGATTTAGGGGCGTCCAGTTTGCCTAAACAATGTCTAACCCAATCCTCCTCAACCAGTGGAAAGTCCTCCTCTCTCTTGGTTATCTCACTTATATCTGGGCTCTGTAGTTCATGGGGATCAGCCTTAGCAGCGAAGACAGAAGCAAAGAAGGCATTTGGTAACTCTGCCTTCTCTGCATCCTCCATCATCCAGGCACCCATGATATTGGAAACATGTAAAGGTACAGCAAAATGAATGCAGTCAAGGATGGGGGAGATCATGTAACTAGAGAGCTCACATAACAATGTTCCTCTACTGAACTTCACCAATTGAATTCCAAAAGAGACTAACTGGGAAGGGAAATTATCATCTCCTGATTACTTAATGTTCTATAATACAGGAGTTAAATGGTTTTACTATCATCTAGGTCAAAGTGTGCTGCTGTCTATGTCACAAAAGTTGTCACCGTGATTGAAAGTCTGGTGGCAAACCCAGCAGCAGATGCAATAACTCTTGCATTTTCCTCTGGCAGCTGTGTCTGCAGTTCAGAGTGAGGTAAGCTGATATCAGGAAATCTGCACTGTGCATATTCTGAGCTATTAACCTAAGCTTCATTCTCCAAGGCTGTCAGTGTGATACCTATTAAAGGTGCTAGTTCACGATATCCTTAAAAATGCAGATGAAGCTTTGTCTGCACCAGGACATTATCCGATCTGAGCAATTAGAACTATACAGTGGCAGAATAAGTCAGTACCACTGAATTTTGTTGATGCATCTCCTTAAAGATCGATGCCCAAGTGGGGAAAAAAAAAAGCTGTAACAAAGAATTTGAGAGTAAACAACTCAGCATTCCAGTAACTGCAACAGCCATTTTTGTGAGAATGCTTTGAACATTATTGCTATAAGATAAAACAAAGGACAATCCTATAAAACAGTACATAAAAACACTAAGATAATACTTGTCATACTGCTTATTTCAGGGGTAAAATGCTAACTACATGTTCTGCTTGCACTGTTTTAATGTCCACAGCTGGCTTCTACAGGGGAGTACTTACTTTTCCTCATAAAGGAATTTGAGACTATTCCCTCATCCAACATAACCCATATACCATGCACAGAAATACTGTCTCCCTGATGTCTTTCTACTCTCCATCTCCCTGGGCTGGTTAGACAAAAGGATTCTAACCACAGGTGAACAAGGCCACTACCATTAATATCAACTGTTTGGATAGCAATTTAAATAAATCAATATTGAATGAAAATAGTATAAATTTATTTCAGAAGCTTCATCCCATTGCTAACATTTTTCTTCTAGCATGCCTGTGGTAGTGCTAGGTATAAGCATCAAGATAGAATTAAGGGCATTAACCAGCATGATAATGTCAGAAATAGGATGAAGAAACAGGACTCATAATATTTACTCCACTCCAGATGGCAAGGAACCTGAAAAAAAAAAGTGTGGGGGGGTGGAATTGTAGATAAACTGAATTTGGTCCTTCCTTGGTGGAGCAGATTATACAATACATTCAAAAGAATCATACGGTCAGGCTCAGGAAGTAGATGAAATTATTCAAATGGGGAGAAGACATGATTAGGAAAGAGCTAGTGAAGATTTTAGAAAGCAAGTCCAGAGTTAAAAAGAAATGTTTTCAATAATAGCAGACTGGAAATTACTGGAAAGGACAAAGCACGGACTGGTACTACAGAATCACAGCTGGTCTAGGCAGGCACCCCTGGAGATCATCTGATCCACCTCGTGCTCAAGCAGGGTCACCTAGAACAGACTGCCCAGGACTGTCTCCAGTTGGGTTTTGAGATCCCCAAGGAAGCACACTCCGCAGCCCCTCTAAGCAACCTGTTCTAGCATTCATTCACCCTCACGGTGAAGAAGCATTTTCCCGTGTTCAAGAGCAATCACATGTGTTTCAATTTGCACCTGCTGCCTCTTGTCATTGGGTACCACTAAGACAAGTTTAGCCGTTCTCTTTGCCCTTCCATCAAATAGTTATATATATTGATAAGACCCTCTCAGTTGTCTCCAAGCTAGAGTCCCAGCTCTCTTAGCCTTCTCCTTATATGAGACAAGTTCCAGTCCCTTCATCATCTCTGTGACCCTTCACTAGATTTGCTCCAGGACATCCATGTTTCTGTTGTACTGGGGAGCCCAGCACTAGACACAGCCTTCCCCTATGTGTTTCGCCAGTGCTGAGTAGAAGGGGATGATCTCCTCCCTTGACCTGCTTGCAGTACGCTGTCTAATGCTGGCCAGCATACCACTGGGCTTTGCCACAAGGGCCTGTTGCTGGCTCATATTGAACTCTTTTTCTACCAGTACCTCCAGGTCCTTCTCCATAGAGCTGTTTTCCATCTGGTTGGGCCCCAACTTGGACTGATGCTTGGGATTACTCCCCTTCAGGGGTAGGACTTTGCACACCCCCTTGGTGGACTTCCTGAGGTTGCTCTCCGGCCATTTCTCCAGCCTTTCAAGGTTCCTCTGCTGGGCAGCACAGCTATCTGGTGTCTCAGACTCTCCTCAGTTTTTTTGTCCTCTGAAAACTTGCTGAGAGTGCATTTGGGTAAACTTGCCACTGATGTCACATACAATAAAATTATTTGATTTAATGAGTTACTTGGAGAGGCAAAGGCTGAACAATTAAAGACACTAAGACTATAAAAGTGAAATTCTGAGTAAACAAAAAAAAAGGAGAAAAAAATATTCAGGGCAGCTAAGAAATTCTCATCTGAAGAAAGAGAAGCTTTGAGATGGCAGGGTGACATCTTTGAAGAGGCCATGTCAGAAGCAAAGATTCACAAGGGGGGAACTGTAAGTAACATAAATTGTCTGGGAGGATGAGTTAGTCAAAATAGAGACTATAAAGATAAGAGGAGGAGGAATCAGGGTGAAAATCTGAAGGGTGCCAACAGATAGTGGAGAGGGAGTGGGTGGATCTATCAAAGGAGGTGCTGAAAAGAACAGTGTTTGAGGTAAAAGCAGAAATCAGAGAGCACAAACTCTTACCAAAAGATAAGGTGGAAAGGGAGAAGTTGTAGAGAAGCATCAGTGGTCCTGAAGGTAGCGTTAAGAAGGACCTAAATTGAAAGACATCCTTTGGCTTAACTACGAAAGAGCATTGGTGAAGGTGGTCCCAGCAGAAATTAAGCTAGATAATAAAGAACATATGGTAAACACTTGCAGGGAACAAATGTTCAAAAGTCTAACTGGGGTATAGGAAAAGCTCAGGGAGGAAATTACAGCTGGAATGACTGAAAGAAGCCAGAGTAATTGAGAGTGAAAAAACACTTGAAGAATAAGAATGAAAAAAAATTTAGCACTGTGTGGAATAACGGAGTAGAGAGAAATAAGATCAAAGAAATCCTACCCTAAAAGGCATAGAAAGAAGGAAGAGGTTGGACTTAATTGAAGGACAGAAAAGATGGAGGAGGTAGAAAAGTGGACAACTGGGTAATAGAAGCTGAGACAGATCAGTTTTTGTCGCCTTGAGGGGGATTTCAGTATTTAATAATACTAAAGGATTGAATATTTGAAGCTCTCCCTTACAGCTAAAAGAAGCCTCTGAAGATGTAGGGCCATATATTAAACTGATGCTACATTTGACCTTATTTCTAGAAGGCGAGACAAAAGACTAACTTATATGGAAAGTTTCCAGTCACTGAAAGTGCAATAGAACTAGACAAAAAAAAAAAAAAAAANAAAAAAAAAAAAAAAAAAAAAAGTTAAAATCAGTCTCAGCTATGGGGCAGTATAGCCATCAGCACTGAGGTGAAAATATTTCAGAGAATCATTAGGATTGATTAATGGACTTAAAGTTCCTTGAGAGCTACAGAACACAGCTCTACGGGCATCCCTTTTTTCAATCTTTCTTATTCAGAGGAGACTACAGGGACCACTGATACTATACCAGCCTTGAGGATGAAATATCAAGGCAGGACATTTCTGACATTCAAAGAAAGCCCCTCCAAAAGATTCCTTGGAGCCTGTCAACTTAGGAATGGTCTGGGAGGAAAACGTGGGTCTAGATAATTAGTTTAGGAAGTCAGTAGCTTGGGAAAAACTAGCCTTTCATAGTTTCACAGTCACTAAATAATCATGGCAGAGGAGGCCAACTTCCAGCTTCCAAGCCACCTGGGGCTTAACAAAGATGCTGCTCAGAAGGGTTCCTGGAGGAACAAGCTCTATTTGTCACTTGGAAAGGACTATTTGTGCCCTGGTTGCAAGGCTAGGTGCAAACTGTGTGCTATACTGGTACTGCCTTGAGGACTACAGTCCCCTTATGAGTGCAATAAAATTGACTCAGACCCTAAAATATCTATCATTTTAGTGCCAGTATAGTATGGAGTTGCTGTTTATCAAGCCCTCATTTCCACGTCCAATTTTCCTGCAAAAAGATTCAGAAAGACTGAATTTTATTCTCTTCAAATTTTTGAAATGTTTTTGCTGTACAGAATCATAAACACAGTATTCAGGTTTTTTATTTTACAAAATCATGGTAGGAGGATGTTTTCAGATTTTTTTTCCCAAGCTTTTATATTTGTGCAAGCTTTTCTGTTTTGCTGCTTGACAAGGCTGATTTCTTTTAGGTTTAAAGTATAATTGTGCTGACCTTGATGGACTAATCAAAAACCTAAACAGAAGAGGGAACTACTGAGCTCACTCAGCAATCTCCTTTGGAAGTTGAGCAGACAAAAACTTCAGGGGATCCATGCAGGTCAATATATCAATAGATCCATTTAACCATAAGTCAAATCTATTTAATAAGAGGCAAGAATTTTGGTGAAAAATGTTTACTCAGAACAGTATCCTGAATCTCTTTCCAAAAATGTTTTATCTCCTTTACAATAGTCAGTACTACAGAGAAATGCAGAAAGACATAATTTCCCTACACTTGTCTCTCATACAGATATTGACAATATGTATAACTTGCTTCTGAAATCTTCACTGGAAAAGAGTGAAATGAAGTACAAGAGGGTGATAAAATCTGACAGGTGAGATTTGACAGGAAAAATATTGAAAACCAAAAGCATATGTGACTGAAAACAATAAAAAGAGTTGGCATCTTTTGACACCTCAGAAATGCACAGAAAAGATCATGTGGGACATACAGCAACTGACAAACCTTGCAGGCTTTTTTTCTTTTATTTTCTTTTTTTTTTTCTCATGACTTGGGAACTAGTCAGTTGAGATGGAAAATATTCTGAGCACCAGAAACCCGGGACAAATCCAGGCTAGGCTTTAACACTGAAATTCATTATTAATTGTTGGCTGTTTGATAGAAAATTAGTTGTGGTCTAGTTACTAGTCTTTGTGAATTAATGCTTGCATGGCAAAGCAAGCAGAATATTTGGCCATGCAGTTGGAGGTGTATGAAGATTTAGTAGCTAAGAATCAAAGACTACAAAGATTAAGTGTTTTCTTATTAAAATTACTACTAGGAAAACTTAACTGAAGTGCATGGTAAATTGAATTTTTGAAAATTTCACTGTATGTGTTCTGTGATTCATCAGAGGATTTAATTTTTCCAAGTTCCTATGCTGGCACCCTTTACTAGCAGCTAAGTGAAAAAAATAGGTACTTGCTCATTTTACAAATGAGAAGGAATAAACTCAGAAAGAACAAGTGGAATTCTGGGCTTTTAGATTTACATTTCATTTATTTTTAAACTGTTAGAGTGCTATTTTTGCCTAATCATATACATTCTATAAGTATTCTGTTAGTATTTTTAGTAGCAGAATTTCTCCGTGGCTAGAGATTCGTACTTTCCTCCATGGACTTAACACAAGTTTTTACTCTATAAAAAATTTATTTCCCATTGCTAATCTTTTTCTAAAGCTGACCTGACCTAGCTCTAGTTAGGAGCTGGCTTGAGAGATCTCAGCCTGTAAGGTGGCTCTGGAGCTCAACTTCCTCTTCCTGAGTGCTGGACCCGTTATCACAATGCAATTCTCTCTCCTCATGGACCGCAGGCACTGATGATCCTGTGTGGGAGAGGCAAAGAGAGAGGGAGAGGAAGATAGGGACCTAGGGACTGGACAAAGGACTGGGCAGGGCAGTGCATAACTGGGCAAGAGACCAGACTGCAGATACCATGAGTCTTGGCATCTAACAATTTTGATATCACTGAGTATTGGAGAAATTGAAAATCTCTTACACTGTAGTACTTGTTTTGTTGCCTGTTATGGCTAAAAACCTGGTGCCAGTATAGTTATGCTATCAGAGGCCTCTAGTGAGAGGATAGAAAACGTAAAAAGTTAAATACAATAAAGTGTTTTCCAATGATTTATAATGGATGACATTAGACAAAATTCTCTTTGTCAGGGATGTGCTTATGTTGATGGCTTGGTGGACCTGGCTGGATAGTGTGATTGCTTTTTTCCACATTCCTACCTGGCACAGAGTGAGGAAGGAAAACTATGCGGCAACCAAGGTTGAGGCTTTCAGGGTATGTGAAGCCAATAGTCATCACAGAGTGAGGCCCAAGGTCACTTATGCCTGGTAAAAGGTGGGTAGAGCTAGAAGCGCACCTTGTACCCATGCCATGAGGGCACGCAGAGGACGTTGCATAGGAGGAGGGGGTGGTTCGCTGCGTGTTCAGCAGCACGGCAAGTCGCTCTGCAAGTTTACTGTGTGGATAAAGACACAACCTTACTGACAGAAGCAGTTTTAAAAGCATCCTTGTCCCTATATGTAAGATATTACAGCATAAGTTTTGACATTAATCTCTAGCATTATCATAATCTTTAACACAAAATAGTTGCTGCTCTAATTCAGCTCTGCAGAGATCCTCTAGAACTTCTTCTACTAGGAGTGATTAAATCATTCCTCAGAGCCCACACTCCTGCCTGGCTTTTTTATACTGCATCCTGGGCCTGCTTGTTTACTCCATTATATCAGTTTTATTCCTGTGTTGTTTACTCCATTATATCAGTTTTATTTTCGTGTAAAATTGATGTAATACAGAACCAAGCCCCCAGCTTCTCTGTTTGATTTGCCAGTCCTTAGCTTTAGTACAGAAGAAAATAAATCAGCATACATGCTATATATCTCTTGTCTTTCTTATCTCCAGAGGCAAAATCGTCTTGGATAGGTGCCCTGGAGAGCAGGAAAGACAGTGTGTTTTCAGCTTTTGTGATATTTGTCATGTCTCAGATCAGAAGATTACACAGCAGTCTCAACAACAAAAGAAACCCAAAAAACCAGTATTCCTCTGAGGTGTGAGTTGCCCAAGCACTAATGAAGAAAAACACCCTCTGAAAACTTGGAAAACAAATAGGAGGTGATGGAGAGGCTTGAATGTAACGTTACTGTTAAAGTTGTTCGGCTCCTGACTAAGAGCAGTGATACTGAAGAAAATGGATTGCACCACTTTACCTCATGACAGAAGTCCAACTAAATCCCTAGCAAGGTCCATGATTCCCAGGAAATGGGGACAGTTAGTAGGCAGAGGTGCCCACCGCATGTGTGCAGTCAGCAGCAGCAAGCCCTGGAAAGGTATTTCATGTCATTCTGCTCTCCTCTGTCCCTCATCACCACTTCTGTTTGTCCAAAAGGGGCCTCTAAAAACTTCTGCCCCTCGCATCCCTGACCTTGAGAGATACTGCCTGGTTTCTAGAAAGATATGACTTGCTTAGCCTCTGATATCAGCTCATTTAACTAACAGTCTCTCCCAAAGCTAAGTTCTATGGAAAACAGGTAAGTGCTTATAGGAAACATTATTTATCTTCATTCTTGCTCAGGTTGCAAAACAATTGCCTACTATATACACAAACCCACATCTCTGAGGGGTCTCTCTCTCTCCCAGAACAAACATATGCTGATACTTGAATGTTTGTGGTTAAACTGATGAGTGAACTGGAAGCACAGACTGCTGGCAGAAAGAGGGCTTCTGAGCTGGGCATGTGCTTCTCACAGCTGCTACGCTTTTCATAGCATATATGTTATTTACTCTTTGAAAAGACGCTTCCTTTATGAAATTGTTTCTGGCCTTAAGGATAAAAAACAAACAAACAAAAGCACATTCCAAGTTTGCTTTGTACATTTTAAGGAAAAACAAACAGTATACAAACATACCTAAAAATTCTGTGCAGCTTAGATGTAAAAGCCTGCAATTTCCTGTGGAGGACGTTGCCACATTTTCTTACATTAGACTCCTTCTTTCTCATGTCTTCTCAATGCTCTGTATATGCTATAAGTGAGAAAGCATCTCAGAAATGTCCTATCACATGTAGGGAACAGGACACTTCTATGAGGTGACACACTATCACAGTACAAACAGTTTTAGAAATCATCTGAACTGGAGTGAGATATTGATTTAGCTTTGATGGTGATCTTAAAAGGTGCAGGGAAGTTTTAGGGAAGAAAGTAACTGAAGATACATAAAGACGCTGTAGAAAAACTCTAGAGTTTTTCACACTCAAAAAATATACTAGGTCACCCAAAATATGAAAGCTCTTTTCTGTGCTTACATATCCTTTCTGATAGACGTTCAAATCTAGATCTAGCTCAAAACAACCAAAGGAGGTCACAGAACAGCCTCTTCACAGTCTCTTTGCTATGCAGAACGACCCTAATCAACTACTAGAACGTTAACTCTGTGATGCAGATCTCTTTCTAAAAGGTAACTTTGCACCCAGAGTTATCGAGGTAATCTCTCAACAAACATTCCAGGCAAGCCAGTATCAGGCCATGGAGGGTGTATTTATCTTTATGTGTGTTATCTAGGAGTTGGCTATCCAGTTTAAATGTATTTTCTAGGCAACTTCTCTGGTCCGTGGAAGGAGAAAAAGTAACTTCCAAGGGTAGGTACAACTTTCCACCCTAAGACACATGTTGGGCACAGGTAGGAGGAACTGCACTATGGGCATAATTGTGTCAGCCCACTAAAGGTGAAGATATTCCCATAAATGAACTCCTAAGAACAGACTGTTAACTCTCACAAGATTAAAGTGAGGTAAGTCTCACCATTAATGTGCTGTTGTATTGTAACCTATCATCCCAGCTTCAGCACACCTTTGTTTAGGTACTTCACCAAAGCACCCACGGGAGAAGTCAGGTTGCCTGAGGGACCTTCCATAGAGATTGAAGACAGACAGACATGACCCTCAGAGTGAGCCATACCTCAGGGCATTCTCCACAGAAGAAGATGAGAAAGGCATTTCAAGGACTTTTCAGACCACCAAGACATTCCCCATGACTAAAGCGAGAGCCAAGGGCAAGACTTTTCTTTCAGACAGCTTGAACAGGAGTTAACTCAAGATGCACCCCAACTTAAATCCAGCTGAACCATGGACTTCCACATGTACAGTACATCATAGATTGCAATTTCAGACTTTACTATAAGATAGTAAAGCAGATACTATAAGCAGAAACAATCAGTACACTAATAAGGTAAATCTATAATTGACAGAAATGTTAGCACTTACAGACTTTTAAAAGTAAACTGTTAACATTATGAATGTGATCAACCGTATTAAAAATTATTATGCAATAGGATTTCAGCCTTTAGCCCAAATTCTGCTAGGTCATCTACATCTGTCCAATGAAATAATTTGTCCTTAATAGGTATAGTTGTGCTTATTTTTAAGTGGCAGGTTAAAAACATCAGGCAGCATAAAGTGCTGGCGACAACTATTATTCTGATATGTTTATTAATTTCAGCACAGTTCTTGGCTTTGAGGTTTTATTTGCCTTTTTGATGTCTTTGTATCATACCCCTGGCGTTCCTGGCTGCAGAAGGGTGGTGTAGGGAGCTCTGCACAAAGCTGATGCACCAAACAGAAGTTGCTGAAGTGTTTCTGGCCCCTAGCTTCTCCTGGAGGGAGAGCAGGGCAATCCTGGCTGCAGGATCCTGCCTAGCCCCAACACTGCACGTTGTTACGGTTTGGCATCCTTGCCCACGCCAGCAACTCTGCTCACCTGGGACATCACTCACAGGAGCAGGCAAACTCAGTCGAATGAAGAAATACCTTTCCTTTACCAATCTAAGTGCTACTCTGACATGCAGCTCCTTCATTATTCTGCTATTTCTAGCCTTCCATGTGTCTTCCTCTCCATACCAACCTGTCCATAATGTCATGTAGATCCTCATGGCAAAGTGCATTCTGTTCATTCCTTTAACCATCACTATGGTTAAAATAGCATTCCATTAAAATTTAAGGAAAATACAAGCAAACAAAATACCAGGAGAAATTATGCATATGAAACAGTGTAATTCATATAAATGAATTTGCCTTAAGAGGCGTGCTTCTTCGTAGAGGCAGAGCACAGACATCTATATCTCCATATCCTATTATTATAGTATCTAGATGTCATTTTTTATAAATTAACTTCTGAGCTCTCCCTTTGGCCACGGGAGGCATTTGCCCATCAGCTGTAACTTTCATCTGCCTTCACTGTGATTCTTTCCAGTGCCAACGTGAGAAATAAAGGTCGACTTGCTTTCCTTAGAAGGAAAACCAAAACCAAATTTATAAGAGGGTGTGGTACTTAACTGCTGGGAGCTGCAATTGTGCTATAGGAGGTTTATTGAAAAGCTGGGAGCTGAGGGATTTCTGCCTATTAGCCATGACAGCTTTAGGAATATTTAGGTTCTGAATGAAAACTTAGGTGGGCTTTGCAGAGATCTGTTTTGTCTTGAAAGGAAGATTGACAAATAATAATTGTGTGCTTTTATCTGAGACAAACTTTGCATGATTTTAATAAAAAATAATGTGCTGAGTAGGTGAAATTTTCTCCTGTGCTGAAAGCTTGCATAAGGTTTATGCAAAACCTTATTTTGAGGAAAAAGAAAAGGCCTCAGAATAGGATGTGAGTGGGTGTGTATGCATATGTTGTCCGAAAAGCAACACATATATATGGCTTTCATCCTCAAAACATTACTGAGAAAACAACAAAAAAAAATTGCTGTGTCCCAGTTAGCCTGCTAAATATTCACAGAAACAGAAATAGTTACCAAATGAAAAAAAAAAAAAAAAAAGAAAAAAAACCAGCTCTTGCTGTTGAGATTGATATATACAGCATCTGATATCAGCAGGATTTGTTATAGAATGAACTAGAATGAACTATAGAACTAGAATATAGATAGCTTGGTAGGTAATAACTATGCATTTATTATTATTTCCAAAGTTTGGCCAAAGCAATTAATCTCTTTCTTAAATGGAAAGAGCAACAGCAGACAGAAAACAGTTGCTTACTCCATGTTAAACTGTTTATCTCAGTTTATCTCAGACTTTGGGAGCTTTAGCTTTTCAGTAGCTTTGAGTAGGAATTTGAATCTTGGCATAAGGTGAGCACTGTCCTACTGATCTGCCTTTTGCTTTCTCTGGAAAGTTCTACTTACAGCACAGCAAGCTGCGGGCTGGCATATGAAAAGAAATGAGGCATATTCGACTGAGGCAACTCTTCCCTAACAACCTTTGAACCATTCAGCGAGTTTCTAACAAATTTCTGAAGGGACTGAAACTTCCAGATCCTGAAGTTCCTGCAAGATTTTGGAATTCTGAAAGATTTTCCTCCTCATGGGAGGAAACTGGTGTCAAGGTGGGAAAGAAGCTTAGGGGACCTGAGGCTCATCCCCTCCCAGGTGAGGGAGGAGAAATACATGGCATCACAGACAAGGGAGAAATAGCTCTGCTGCCCATGGAGCTGCCTGTTCAATTAGCAATCATTAGGGGTTACACACAAGGAGACCACAGGAAAAAAAAAAAAGATCAACAAATACATATGCATATATGTACATACACACACACACACTATATATACACATTTAGATCTGATGAGCCTTGCTTTTTCTAAATTTCAAGTACATAAATAAATTTCTGGCACCATGAAGGGCAGCTTAGACAAAGGGAAAAATCTGCTTTTCTTTCCTAAAGCAGATGATGATATCTTGGCTTGCAGCATTCAGATCTGAATGTTTCTATTATGTCTACAACTCTAAATGTATATGAAAACTCTAACAGTAATATAAATGTATATAATAATTGATTCTAAATATCTGCAATATTACCTGAGGCAGAAATTCTCGTATCTTTTTTACTACCTCAAATGAAAGTGAGCTTGAAAAATGTTGAGAAATGTAACAAATGAGTTTTCAGAATTACTTAGACAGGAAACCAATAAGGCAAAGCCAATTCATTTTACAGCATCTTTTATTAATTTCTTCTACTCCTTTCATGTTGCTGCCATTTCTACTAGATAAAGAAATACATATTCTGTACATACATATGTTATTATTATATCACAGAATAAAACAATAGCAATAGAAGTCTTAATAGAAGATGCTGGAAGCCCTGTAAGGAACAATTTTGGGACAGACACTTTGGAAACAATTTGCATAGGAGAGATTTTTCCCTCATTTTCAGAATACAGTGGCCTTATGCCCTCATATATAGAGTTTATATTATCAGAGAAAATGCTGTCTAAATGTGGGTACATTATATGTATCACTATTAATTTTCTTTTTATATACTTTATTTAGCCCTTTACCTGAGTGTGATTATGACTACCACAGGTCAGTTTTGCAAAACATATTTCGTATTTTGTTTAGATTTATACATATTGCCCCCTAATTGTGTTGCTGGTTCCACTGTAACCTCTCACTGCAGTTTGCCAGTGGCTAAGCTTTGCAGCCTACTACAGTCAAGGCACAGGCTCTGATCCCTTTTCCTTGTCAGCCTTACTTTCTCTGAAGCAAAATGGCCTAGTCCACTACATTAGAATAAGCCTGTCTTTTAGACAGTTTAAACATGACAAACTCTACTGGAAAGTACAAATCCCAATGATGCAAATAAGATTTTTTTTTCCATCAATCTCTCTGGACAGAGGTTGAAGACATAAAAAACTTTACTGCTTCCTGACATCCTGCCTCTCTGGGAAGCTAATGATTTGTATATTGCTCTTCTATCCCTTGTGTTGCAGTATGTCTTGCACAACTCTCACTCAGCCCCAAATCCTCCCTTCTTTCGATCTGGTGTGATTGCTGGGCTCCTTTGCTGGGTAGCTGCTCCCAGCTTGTGGTGATGGGTTTAAGAAAGTAGTCAGAACTAGGCCCATCATGGTATAATTTAGGAAAGAGTATAATTATCCTCAACAGAGCATGAGATTTTAGAAAAGATGACAGCTTAGACAATTTTTTTTTTAAGATACTGCAAGGATAGCAAAATAGTCTAACCATATTTTAGTTATTTATATTTGAAATAGAAATGAATAAGGACTGAATAAAGGTTTATGAAAAAAATCACAGATTTTAGAAAAGTGAAATGGGATTCAATCAGGCAATATGTTAAATTATCTATTTCTCAAATTAACCAAGCTTTATAATAAAAATACTTAGGGGATTTTTCTTTGATTTCCTATTCTGGATCACATTCCTCTGATGCTTGGAAATTTTCTTTTAATTCCTAATTTCAATTTTCCTGTGAACAGTTTATATCAGCTTACTCTCGAGTTAGGATTGCCAGTTGGCTGAACTGATGCTCCACCTTCTCTGGCATTATCTCTTGACAAAAAGCCATCGTATCCCCCTCTGATTTTGTTACCTTAATTAAACCCATCATACCCTCTCTGATTTTGTTACCTTAATTAAGCCAATCCCTTCTATTCTCTGGACACAAATAGGCTTCCTGGTCCTCCCAGCTTCCATTACTGCAGTGTGCATCTGTGTTCCTAGAAATAGAATTCTGTAGGGACTATAATTAAACCAGTAAACTACAGCCAGGTCGTAGGTTTGTGTATGTGATGATACATACTAATAGAATACTAACAAGTTCTTTTGTGCAATTTTGCCCATGCCATCTAGCATTCCTCCAGATATTGCATGGTCCAGGGAACAGCACAAGCCAGTGGATGGTTTTGGATGAATCTTGGACTTTTTTTTTTTCTTTTCTTTTCTTTTTGAAGAGGAAGGGTGGAATGGGATTTTGGTTTATAAGCCCATTTAATTACCAACAATAGATGTAGCCACAGCATTCAGGGTATTCTTGAGACTTCATTAACACATCAATTAGAGACACTTTGATACATTTGATAACTGCCTTTGTTTTCATGGACACATTACAACAACTTCATCATATTAACTAGCCTTTTGCAGGCAACAGCCACAGGAGCTGCTTTTGTCAGGAGCACAGGACAAAGGCTGTAAATTCCCACAATTCACAGAGGTGAGAGATAGGACAGTATGGAAAAACTGATCACTGTAGGAATATCAAAAGACACACCCCAAAATCCACACATGACTCCCAACCTAAAAAGACACAGACAACAAAGGAGTTCAAAAACTGGTGTCCTAGTCTAGTCCACCAAGCCACCTGCACAGGCCACCTATCACAGAATCACAGAATCATCGCGGTTGGAGATCATCGAGTCCAGCCATAAGCCTCTCAACATCTTATCTGTTAAACCATGTCCCTAAGTGCCTCATCAGCACCGTTCTGGAACATTCCTTTTGTTGGCAGCAGATACCTTACACAGTGTTGTCCTTGTTCGTCTCTCCTTTGAGCTTGATCCATCGGCTGTTGACCATTCCCTGGTAAAGCTCTATGCACTTGAGCCCCTCCTTTACCCTCCTGACCATGGAGTTTCACTGAGGATCTCACAGACTCTCACTCTTGACCATTCATGCTCAAGATCAGCTTACCATTACCATCCTTGATTTGTCACAGGGCATGTCATTTGTCCCTACAAGAGTGACAACCAGAGAAGCCTCTTCTTGTTAAGCATTCATCAGTCCACAAATATACGTCAACTTATGTCCTGGTCAATCTTCAAGACCACCACAGCGGCTAATAGGGCTACAGTTTGCTTCTGACCTTGGTGTATAAAAATCTCTGACATCATCTACTTATACACTTCCTGACACTTCAGTTTATTCTAGTTGTAGCTAAAGTTTGCTTATAACATTTACTAATAATCTATTAATTAAATATAAAGGATTAATCAAAGTAGTCTTCATATAAATTACAATTCATTTATCTACGGATATTTCTTGTTAGGGATGTTACATAAATCTTTATTATTAACAGAATGAAATTACAGTATCCTGAAAGAATCATTTATGATTATACAGACAGAGAAACTATGCTGACATTTTTAATAGTACTGGAAATTGGATAGTATAGTTAATATAGTGCATATATAATGTATAGCTTTTCATGGCAGAACAGCACTTGGATTCAGTCTTTGTTTAATAGCTATTTTGATCTACCATGTTGCTCTAATTTCTAATTTTCTACAAATCATTTAGCTTACTTAAGTTCACTTAATCACTACTTGATCACAGAAGGAAATATAGCCATATCTATATAAAACAGTAAAAATGTATCTAGGAACAAATTTCATCAGATATTCCTATACATTTGTACTGAAAAAGACCTGATACTTATCTGATATGAAATAATATAACACACTTCTGCTAACTTCCAGTAGTCGATTTAACGACAGGCTGACTTACGCCATTGGGGAATCTTGCCAAGCATCCCTAGACGGTACAAAGTCTGACTCAGAATCTTTGCTACACATTTTTTCATAAGACTTCAGGTTTGCTTACAAGAAAAAGTTCAAAAAGTTCAAAAATTCAACTTTCAAAGAATATGATGTTCTTTTTTGCTGCACTTACAGTTTCTATAAAGACTTGATGGATGGTTAGCAAAAGTCTGTTAGGCTGGAAGTCAGTTTTGAGTTATGGAATTAAATTGTATAAATGGCAGGATTTGTTTCCAGATATTCCTTATAACAATATAATTTAAATCTATAATCCTGATACATTTTTCCATAGTCTTTGGATAGAACAGACAAGTCACACACATTTGAATGATGACATTTGATGGTATAGTGGAACTTGTGCTTCTCTCTTTGACACGTCACCACTGGATGACTGCAGCTTTGCAAGCCAGACACAACTGTTAGTCGTGGCTTTCAAAACAGCAGCTACATCCTGCTACTGGATTGAGAGAGACAGAAAATGACACTGAAATGGCCATTGTAAAAGCCTCTGAGCAAAACACTTTCCAGGCTTGTGAAAAATACTGACAGTACAGATATATAAAATAAAATCAGCAATGTAGCTGTAATATAACCAGAAGGAAAATGGATACTTTCCTGGTGATCTGCAAAAAGCTCACCTTAGAGGTTCAGTGGCAGCAGAACATAAAAGTGCCTTCGTCTTTGCTGAGACTTGAAAGCTCAGTACTCTATATTGCTACCAGAAAGTCACAATGAAGTACATATACCTAATCTCGAAATTTTTGGTGATGAAGACAGTTGCTACCAGTTAATAGGCATCAACATATTTTAGGGAACTACTCTGGGAAACTATTAACAGTTTTGCCACATCTTCGTGTACTGTAGTAAGAAGACTACTGAATAGTTATCGACTGTACCACGGCTACCGTTCTGAGAAAGAGGTGGAATGGAGGAAAACACAACGTGGAAAGCCTGCGAGTTTATGCCTGCCAAAGGATCAGATTTGTTGCTTTCGTAAATTTTTACACAAAAGGGTTAAGTCTACCCACATAGCATAACTCTGCTAAAATACAGCTAATTATAGTCATAGTTCTGATACTCAAAAAGAGCTTTCAGGTCAACAAATGGAAAACAATATCAATTGACACCAAAGGCGACTGAGAAGTTACATAAAAGGGAGGGACGTAAAATCAGACTGCCTAACTTGGATATGACCCATGATACATGTTTTACACTCATACTGGGGATTCTAAAACAAATACATCCAATTACTAAACCATGGCAAACTCTAGTCAATTTGTATTTTATATGCCAGAGATGTACTAGCCTCAGAAGCACTTTATAGTATTTCTTACCCATTGTAATGCACTGTATATTTCTCTGAATAGAGAACTTTTAAAAAGGATACATAACTTAAATCATTTAGGAATCATAATACCTTCTTTAAGTGCTTCTGAGGCTAGTACATCTCTGGCATATAAAATAAATACTTGTATATTGTATCTTGGGACTATATTCAGGCATTACCAGTGACAGATACATTTCATATGTATCAGGATTACATATCTTTGTGATTCAACAAATCAGATAAAATGACAGTATAAACATTTTAACATTGAACTCTTTTTTCCCAAGGCAAATATTACATCAATATCCTCATGCTGAAAGAGAACTGATGTACACATAAAACATCATATTTTAATTTCAACAAAACTATGTTAATATAATATTGCTCATAACTAAAATGTTGTAGAGCACCAGTACTCAAAGTAAGTGTAAGGTTGATGGATTTGACTGAAAGTCTATTTAAAAATCAGTGTTTATTTTGTATTCTGATGTTTAACTTCAGTCTCTCCACGCCATATAGAATTCTCTCCTTCTTTATATGGATCATCCACTAACAGCAAATTTCCTCATCCATTTCATCCTTTTGATCAATTTTAGAAGTTAAAAATAAACAGAAATTGTAGCTAGCAGGTTGTGAGGAGGAAAGCTAAGATACGAGAGAAGAGTGTAATAGAACACGGGAGAAGAGTAGACTGGAACTGAGCAGCGATTACATTTAAAATCTACAGTTCAAATTTAGTATTATTGGTGTTTAATAATGAAAACAGTACTATTAAGTCCTGCTACATAAGCAAAACTTATTCTGTTAAGCTGAAACTGAAGGAAAGATTTCTTTTTCATAAAGTTAAAATTATAATTGGCAAAATATATATTTAAATTTACTGGAACTAAAGTGTGTTGGGAAAAGAAAGGGAAGGAAGCTATCTTGAATAACAATTACCTTTTAAATTTTATATCCGTAATATGGAAAGAAAACACGTTCAACAGAAGTGGGCTGGTACATAATTGAGTCACAAAGGCCAGCACAAGAATGCTGAGTCTATGGATAATTTGAAATTCTTATATTACTTCTGTTGAGCTGGAGGAAAAAAAAATCTATTCATTCTAAGAAACAAAATCAGACTCTGAAATTACACTGACAGTCTTATTTATTTGTATTGCTTATGTGTCACAGATTGCAGTCAACATTCCACCTATCTAGTTTTAGCAAAAATCAAGAACTGAATTTCTATTATCATTTCACAAGGGTAGACTTTTTTTTTTTTTTTTTGTTACAGTTGTATCTCTTCTATTCTATCAAAAAATGAAAAAAAAAAAGGAAAACCTTTCTGTCTATAGCTACTGGCAAAAAGATGTATTGTGGAGTAAAAGCAGAAAGGGCAAGATTTGAAAGTTTTCAATTCTTCCAAGGAATAATTGAAAACCAGAATTAGAACTGCCCATACTGAAAAGGGGTAAAAAATCAGGGCACCACAGATTGCTCATGGACAGCTCTGGTTCAGCTCTGCCATGACTAGGAAAGCTGCAATGGTCAGAGAAAGTGCTCTGTAAAACAACTGTATTCTGCTCAGTCTGAGTGAAATGGAATGAGAAGAGGGCTCTTTACTCTGAAGGATCGTAAACCCAGGGAGTTACATGTGGTCCAGACTGTGTGGTAACACTTTGAGGCTTGAGCTCTAATGAATTTCATTTCTTGCTTCCACATGCCTACAAATACTGAGTCATAAAGTTCCTGCTTTTTAAAAATATTGTCACAGTTTCTCAGGTTGTGCCAGATGATCAAGCAGACTCTGTATTTTCCTTTATTTACCATCTTTGCATCTTAGATCTGTTACAGAAGAAATTATTACTAATGTGAATTCCTCAGAAGCTTGAGGAAAAGTATGCTTTAATTGAAGGAAATCTAACATACAAGCTGGATGTTAAATGACGAGCTGTGTGAGCACAAACGCTTGCAGTCTAATGTCAGAACCAGAGTATCCAGCTGTTTTATCAGCGCCACTGAAGGGCACTTTCAGAAACCATCCTAGCTACGGATCACCTCCCAGCCATAGGCACTTACTGCAGCAGGTCTCTCTGAGCATCCCACACTCTTCTACACAGCTGCAGCAGAGGCAACTTACTTTCAGCAGAGGCTGAAATTGTTCCTCAGACTAGATCCAACACAATGGGCAAATTTTGGATTAGCTGACTTGACATGTTGAGTTTTAAGAGTTTTTATTTCAGTTATTTGGAAGGAATTGCATGTTGCATTCTCCTCAAAGAGGAAGTACTCTATATGAACTAAGCAATTTTGCACTTGAAGATTATGGGTGTGTTACCTGCTAGGTACACTTGATCAAAGTTGGAAATGTGAACAGGCTTTTTGCCTCAGTTTCTTTCTAAATGTCACTGCATAGTGTGACTCACTATATGCCAGCAAGAGTGTACATAATCAGCTTGCTTTTTTTAAGTACCATCTGGAATGCAAGAGGCTGAGCAGAGCCAGAGGAAAAATTTCAGCAACAAACTGGGTGCAGCATACAAACCAAATAACGTGCTGCTTTTCTTGTGGGAGTCGTATTTAGAAAAAAAAAATGAGGCTAGAAGATGGGATACAGTATCTGTCAAAGGCGAGGACATGTCAAAGGCATGCACATTCAGAGCATTTTCCAGTTAGACTGAAAAGTGTAAATGAACTTTAGGAATAGAGAAAAAATAAATATATATATAGAAGAATTGATACTTAAGAGAATCAAAGTACACAATTGTATTATTGGAAAGTACTTGATTTTATCATAAACATTTGAAAGAGATGTTTACTGCATAATTGTTTTCACTTTTAGTAGAATATCTAAAAAAATACTTAAGTTTTTTAAAAAACTGACTTGGTCATAAAAAACATTTATCTCTAAAGTAAAAACTAACATTGGACTTTTGTGCTAGCTTTGTGATTTTATTTATACTGTAGGTATAACAATCAAGCTCACTTTAAGCATCCTAGACTGATTTTCAAAGATAACTTTTACAGAGAAAAATCACTGCCCAAATACAGCAGAACTGAGTAGGAGAAAAAAAAGGCAAAAATTAAAGAAATTCCTATGAAAATTTAGAAAATTATAATTCTTTCCCCAGATTAATTTCTTCTATTGGTCAATGATAATTTGATGCAGTCTGTAAATAGACAACTACCATATACTGGCCAACACTAGCCAGAAAGCAATTTTGGACACGAGCCGCTTAATATTCAATGTCTGCTGAGAAAGAAGGATTTCTTATTAAAATGCATAGAACTCTGAAATAAGTTGTCAGCATCACCTGAGCCAAGTCAAGGATATGACAAGGATATGATACAGACTTTACAGTAACCATGTGGGTTAGAGTATAAAGAGCTTGGATTTCCAGCTTGCACTTATGCTTGAAGAAGCCCTATTACTTCTTCTATTAAAAAAAAAAAAGTGTATTTTTCCCTCCTGTAAGTCTCCCTATGGCAGTACAAGATGCACCTTTCCTGGTGCATGTCTCCAGTGGACACTTGAGTTGACCGCATCCAGTATATCAGCAAATTGAGGAAATGAAAATTTCCTAATCTGAAGTCTAGCGGAAACCAGACATTCCCTGCTTCAATACCTGGACTACTAAATCATTTCATGTGGGGATTTGAGGAAAGGAGTAGTGATGCAGCAGATGTCTTCCGGCAGAAAAACTCTGGAAACATTAACACGCCTTGCAGAACTCCAGGTGGAACACACAGAAAAGCAACATTTATTTCAAATGAAGATTATACTGAGACTTTATTAAAAAGTGTAACTGCTGAAAACTGCAAAACTGAGTCTGAGGAAAAAGGATCAAGAAAGAACCTGCGTATTTTTACATATCATTTGCTGATGTTATCACCCAGTAATATATATTATTTGATACAACAGTAGTATTTCTAAACCCTACAAAGGAAACAGGTTTTCTTGGCTTATTCATATTTCATTTTTGGTAAACTGATACCTTACTACATACACACACAGGTGCACACACACACAAGTTTCTGTGAAGTTATTTAAGTAAGATTTACTCATCGTGGACCTCCTTGGGCTAAAAAAAATCCTATTGATCCAGAATTTTACCTACTCACAGCTTCAGGTCATAGAAAGACCAGAATAACTATATTCAGAAATATGAGCTCAATTTCCCCTTCCTTTTCACTAACCATCTAGTCCTGCTGTTTAACACCAATTGTAGCCACAGTCATCTTTCTCCTATCATAGGTGGTGATTGTAGATGGGGAAACTTGAAACAAAAAAAGCTAAAGCTGTGTTGAAGTCAGGCTACCTCAGAGAAAACACACGAGGTGTGCGGGTGCTCCCAGGGGAGGGCCATGGCTACCGAACCCCCAAACCTGCTGCAGCCTTAGCAGCAGGTGCAAGATGTAGTTAGAAATGAGAACTGGCATACCGACTTCCTCAGAGAGGACATCAAGTACACGTGTATTCACCTGCTTTGAACTAAACTGCCACGTTTACAGAGCAACGTGAGTTTTGACACTGCCCTCACAGGAGCCCCCTCCTCAAGACAGCCCTCTTGGAGCGCCCCACCACAGATACAACCCATCCCCGCCGCCATCTTAGCAGCGTCCCAACGCGCACTGCGCAGGCGCACAGCGCCATGCCGCCAGCCCATTCTAGCCCCGCCCCTTGCCGGCGTCCCGCTGTCACTCATACGGCCTTACGTCACACCCATGTCCCGCCCCTTCCCCCGGGTGGCGGAGCGGCGCGGCGGGACCGGGCGCCTGCGCAGCGTGGCCTTTCCCGCTGTGTGCGCATGCGCAGTGGGGCGGGCGGGGGGGCATTTTAACAGTAAACATCCTGCCGATTTGAACGGCCGCTTTGGGCGGCAGGAAGGGCCCTGGCCGCCATCTTGTTTGTTTGAGTGTGCGGCTCGGCCAGGAGGAGCGGAGCCGAGCTCCGGCCCGGCCCCGCCAGCCGCCGCGCGGCCGCCCCTGCCCTGGACCAGGGTAAGCAGCGGCCGCGGCGCGACCACCGCCCTGAGGCCGCCGCCGCCCGGCCGGCCTCCACGGGCAGCAGTGGGAGGGCCGGGCGGTGGGGCCGGGCCCGGCGGGCTCGGCGCGGCAGTGGGGCCCGTGCGGGGGCCGAGGCGCCCCATTCTCGTCGCTTGAGACGAGTGTACGAGACCTTGCGCTCCCCGGCCGGAGGTTGGGCTCGCCCCCGGGCCGCATGCAAAGGGGAGAAGGGCTGGCGGGGAGCGAGACGTCCTCGGCCCCTCCGCTGGTTTCTTGTGCGGTTTAACTTCTCACCAAGAGACAAGTGCAGGCTCCGCACTGCCCTCAGCCCGCGTTACTAGCGTGTGCGCTGCCTTGTGGGCGCTCCACTGCTCCGCGAACAAAGTCGCGTTTAAAACGCTCCTCTCTTTAAAATGTAAAAATCTTTTGAGGTGTAGCACCTCCTGTGGGCTCTTCGGTCTAAATTTTGTTTTTCTGTCTTCTAAGGAAACGTTCATCTCTGCTGTATGAAAAGCTTTTCTTAAATATAAATCAACATGTTATGCTTGTGTAAAGAACAAAGAAAGTTTGGGATTACTATGACTCATTGACGTCACACCCTGTAAAATTTTTTTGATCAATTTAACCAGAAAAGAAGAAAATCTTGTAAATTTTTAGAGTATAACATTTAGATCTGTATTGTGTAACTGTGTATATTAAATGTACTCTTTCCTTAATAGCTTCCTCAATAAAACTGGTTGCATGTGAAATGAGCAAACATCAAAGCATACATATGGCTAAGTTTTAGTTTTGTAAAGTTTCATTTGTAGGTTTTTTTTACATTCTCTGCAACTTACAAGCATGGAGTCTGTTAACTAAAATAGTAACTGTGCAGAGGAAGCAAATTGGTGGGAAAAAATGTAAAAGGAGGAGCAAAAGGGAGACCTGGAATAAACTTTGGAATTATCATACGATTACATTAGTACTGTTTTGTCATCAGGATTAATGCACTTGAGATATCGTGGGATTTTTAAAAGAAATTAGAAGAGCTGCCTCAGTTAACACATCATTTTAACTTTGTTTTTGTGGTAAATGCCAGAAAACTAGTCCTTAAGTTTTGACTCTTGGGTGAGCAGTGCAGAGGAGTAAAACTACTGCAAAAGGAATAGAAATACATGGAATTCTGTTCTCTTATTCAACTTATCTACTTTTAAGGAATTGTTAAGACAGGATTTCTGCAAATGAGTCTTTATTAATTGTACTTGGAACTGGAATCGTGGAAGACCGGGACAATCTAGATGGGGCTTAAGATTGCGAAGATTCTCTTCCACTGAACGAAGGGGCAGAGTTATTCCAGGTGCGCAGACTGGATACCTGCCTAGCGTTCGATGTGGAAATGAATGTTGAGGGGTAGGGGACCCTACTCACAAGGTTCAGTGAAGTAAATTCTGAAAGATCTCACTTTTGAATTAGCCACTTTAGTGGGATGCTGTGTTCAACAAAACATGTGTTGTGTTTTTGTGTGTGTGTTTACGCCTGGAGAATTCAGTACCTGTAATTGAGAACTGTGTTTAGAGCTATTGCACACATGATAGTGCGATATCAGTAGCAGAATATTAGAATGGGAAATTGATGGAGAAACTAAGGCCTCGAGATAAGTGCACACAGCATTTTCCACTTAACAAAGCCATGCCACATTGGATTTGTCCAATTTTGTCTTTTCAATAATTGATTTTTGTGAATATAAGAAAGGGAGGCGGCTGGTGGCTCCAGTGAAGTAAATGATTCCATGAAGAAATGTGTATTAAATTGGAGGAAAATGAGGGTTAACAAGAGAATTACAAAGGTGATTAAAGAACAAAGATGAAACAAAGTAGTGCTGAAAAGGGAGGCATTGAGTTGCAAGGTAGAGGTGCAAGGTTACTGGTGGAGATGTGAGGACTTATCTTGTGATTGATTTTCTTTCTTTTTTTTTTTTTTTTTTTTTTTCAGTGTTGACCTGGCACCAGATGCTAAGTTCACTCATGAAACTTGCTAGTAAGACAACATTAGGAAGTACCCACATCAAGAAAGTTTTAGACATAAATGACTGAATTATAAGGTAAAACTTAATAATAACTAAAAGTACAATTGCAGGGTCAGATTGGCCAGGAGCTAATAACCTCTCTGTTCATAATACATTTTCTAGTATTTGGAACCATCTGAATAAAAAGAATACTTGAGTGAAGAACCTGGGTATCTAGAAGACTTTGGGTCGCTTCTGGGTGCAGTATAGGGGGGAGGGGCAGAATGTGTCCTGCAGGCCTTGCTAGTGCAGTGAGGAGGAAGGGATGACAATTGTGTCTTCTCTTGGAGCACAATGTTGTTCTGGACCCCTGAGGTCTTGCAAGCCTAACTTCAACTGCAGCAGGTACACAGGAAGGCATCCGTGTAGGATAAACTTACCATTCCCCAGATTACTTAGGACCAATTTAGCTTAATAGAATAATAATGAAAGTGTGAGGAGGAAATGTTAGAAAGAAAACCTTAGATAAGGAAAGACGTTGTTTAAGTTGAGAGTATTGATATAAGAACAATTAAAGTAAGCTTACGGTGATTAAACTTAAACTGAAATATAAAAGGTTTCTTTTGATCTATTGATGAATGGGGCTCTGGTATAGAAGCCTTAGAGTGGAACAGAAGTAGATGACAGTAAAAAAAAGTTAAAGGTTTAACACTTGAACTGTATATACTTAACATGACTTCATAGGGTACCAAGAAGGTAGATTTAATGAGCTAGAGTGGAGAAGTGCCCCTTTTTATAGAGCCCTTATTTTTAGATGGCAGCTATTTTAAATGTGCACTGGTAAAGTTAAAATCTGAATATTGTGTCTGTTGTCCTCAGAAACAAGCAGAATTTGAATCAGACCATGTATAGTACCTGTATAGCATTTTTTAGTTTCATGTTACACAGTTACTTCGTTTATAGAATTATAATGGTTTTGTACATGTAACTAGAAAGAAAAAATATTAAACCTAAGATTGCACAATATATCAAACCACGGACTTGGAGGAATCTGAGGCAATTGTGTCATATTTTTTAAAATTTTAAATTAAGTGAAATGAAGATTAAACTCTTAAAGCACAAGTTTGGTGGTCAGAATTTGTTATCAAACCAAACAAGTAGTAGAGTAGTGAGTAGAGATTCTTTTAGCCTCACAGCAGTGCAAGACTGAAGAAAGAATAAGTTTGCAGAACAAGTTCTGAAGTCCTGGATTGTCTTCAGTCAATTAAGAAAACAAAACAAATATATTTTACTTGGTTATACACACACCTGCACATACATATAAGTGCACATATATGCATGCACACACACATATATATGTAAGCCTTTTAAGAACCATCAGCTACTCTTTCACTATTTTTAAGAGTTTTTAGGAATTTTCCTTGCAGACCGCAACATATGCTTAGTAGTGCGTGTACCTGAGCACTCTGCTCCTCCAAGAAACTCATTTCCTTTAACATTCATCCCAGTATTGAATTATGCCAGAAAATATATTTCTTCTTTTCATACCACTGCATCAGCATACTGCCCTATGAAATAAGAATCAAAAAGTGATATAAGTGAAAGGATTAGTTGAAAAGAAAGGGGGGGAAAAAAAAAGTGAGAACATCCAGTGGGACCTGCTGTATCAGCACCTGAGGGTACTGATGCTCCAAACAACTGTAGCTAAAGTACTGCAGTCAAGATATATATATCTATGTTTTATGTAGTTGCTATAACCAAAGTATTACAGTCTTGCAGATCATGTGCTAGAACTTAGAAATGGCAGAGACTTAGATTGTGATATTGGAAGGTAGTATTGCAGTCAATAGAAGTATTTGCTGGTTATAAACAACAATCAGATTAATACAGATTCATATTAGAGGCGTTTTAACACTATTTGGTAGTTACTGTTTCTCTTCATGTATTCCTCTGTGGCAACATTGCATTTATGTGTGACCAGAAACAGTCAGCCTTGGACTATTTTTGGTTCTTACTCAGTTTTCAAGTATCCTGAGCAAGTAAGATAGTCTTCTCATTTTATCTTATAGGTAGGTGTTAGGTTTGGTCTGTATAGGAAAAAAAAAAAAAAAAACAAAAGCTTTTCTAAGGCTATTCACTTCTTTCCCCCATCTGATGCTTCTGTTGTATGTATTTTCTTTTTAATGATTGTAAAACATCATTGAATGATTATGTTGGTCTCAGTGAATCAAAGTATCTTCTTTTTCAACTGTTTCTGGAATATTGTATTACAGTAATATTTGTGTGTGTGTTAATTGGATTTGTGTGTCCTCCATTTTTGTCCTTGTACCTGTGGGCATTTTGCAAGCTTGTCGCTAGAGCAGTGTCTGGAATTTGTAAAAATTCAAGAGACCTAAATGCTGTGTCTGCAAAGACGTGTCACTGCACATATGGCAGTGCTCTCGGGCCTTTGAAAATGGACAGGGACTGGATAAAATTGTCCAGTGACTCTTGAGAGAGTGCAAAGTTTTCCAGAAGACACCGAAGAGGGGTTAAATAAATAATAGTTCTTCTCTAGATTCCTGTTACTGATTAAGATCACTTACAAAATGGTCTATTTGCACTTCCTAGAAAAAGTTGCTCATTTGCGTTTTTGTGCTGCCCTGTCATCAGGTCACATAATCTGAACAAATGAAAAAGATGGTTTCACTTTTTTTCTTAACATGAAGTTCTGTTATGATGCAGAACTATATCCTCACTGTGATTTTAATGTTTTTATCTACCATATTAGCTCAGGCTGAACGTGATTTTTTTTTTCTATATAAGTCACCCCTTCTGTGTCCGTTCTTGGTTATGGACAGAATCGACAATCAACCTGTCACTCAGACTGACAGACTTAATAATCTGTTCTGTTGTCCAAACAATTCTTTTCTCTGTTTTTAATGGAGCTGAAATTCAAACCCTTCATCACCTTGCCTGTTGAATGATAAATAGTGCAGCCAGCAAGGATCATTTTCCCAGTGATTTGTGTTCTCTCAGTTCCCTTTCATTTAAAATAAAATATACATTGTTGGCCTTTACTTTCCATGATCAAGCCCAGTGTCTACAATTCTTCATTTGTTATTCAGATATCTAGAGGCGACCTTTGCTTCTGCTGAACCAGTGATGCCAGTCAATGCCTCTACCACTTAGTAATTTCTCTAGTAGTCTGCTTGGTGCTCTCTCCTACTGTCTTGTGAAACATGCTCTAAAAATATCAACAGATCTGCCGGGGCTGTCTTGAAAGTTCGTTCTTGTAGATACAAGTAAATTGTTATGATCTGGGCCTTGGCTTCATGAGCATCTATTTCTGGGAATCATGTTTACCAGTTCTTTTATGTTTTCTAATGCTAGTATTTGCTTGTGTCTTGTATTGGCATGCATTTGGGAAGCACAGGTTTTATGTCTAGAAACTGGTGCTCCTCACACTGACACTGCCCAGACTTGTTTGTTGCATCTTCCCTGTTTTCCTTCATTTCTTTTTGTTCTGGATCATGCATATTCTTGGAGAAGAGCTACCTATTTGCAGTCTTTTGCTTCTTAAAAGCAACCTCTTCTGTTTTTCAAGCTTGCAGTTGAACTGAATCATATGCTTACCTGGTTCCAAGGCAGTGGCTAAGACATCGTGCTCTTCCGATTCCTCAGGGCTTCTTGTGTGGCAACTGGATTTTAAGTATGAATGTAGCTGTTAGATGAGTAGATGAAAATAAGGTGCTTGAGTGAAGGAGGGAATGGAAAGAAAATCTTTAGGAAGATTAGGAATATGTAGTTAATTTTCTTATATTTTTGTCAACATTGAAATAAAAAATGAACTGAAATGAAAAAGGTAGCCTATTTTGAAACAGAGATATAGTTGTTCTTCCCACTTAAGAAAATGTGAAGTCTGAAAAGCTTAGGACTGTTTTTTATCATGCTGAATGATATGCTGAAATACACTGTCAGACATAATGTACTGTGTACATTGGTCACAGTATTATATACTGAGTATTTCAGTGTAATATTGAAAGCTAGTATATAGAGAAGTGGAAGTACTGAAAAACTAAAATGGACAGAAAAACCTTTGAGACCTATGTTTATGTTACATAAGTTTAATATCTTCACTATAAACTTGATCTGAAATATTTGAGTTTTAAGCTAGGTGGCAAAGTTTGGTTTATGTAAGTGACCTTACTCTGGAAAAAAAAGCTGTTCTGGAGAAGTTCACTGATCACTATGTTTCTTCATGTTTCGCATTTCAATTTAACAAATATATTAGATGTTTACCAGATATAATTTTCATCTCCTTAAATATTCAGTACAATTTTAATCTAAATGATTGGAATGCAAATATATCCTTTGCCTGCTGCACATAAGAGAATGATGTTCTTTGTGAAAAAAAAAAAAAAAAAAGAAGCTTTAAAAAGGTAAAATATTTCCCTTTCTTGTTACAGATTTGCACTTTCTTTTAGACATCTGGGACCATGTTCTACGCCCACTTTGTTCTGAGCAAGCGTGGGCCGCTGGCCAAAATCTGGCTGGCGGCCCACTGGGATAAGAAGTTAACCAAAGCCCATGTTTTTGAATGTAATCTGGAGAGCAGCGTGGAGAGTATCATCTCACCAAAGGTATTTGTTTACATTGATGTAAGGTTATCTTGTATTGTGAAGAAATTATGTATACAGGTGGTAGTTACCATTTAAATCACTGCAACAGATAAAATTCTTAATGTTACTGTTTTAAAGGGTGGAAAGGTCACTTCACTATGTAATACTCTATTAACTAACTGATTCTGAAGAATTTTTTACTTTCAATTTCCTAATACTAAAGTTTTGGTATCATTTGGCTATCAAATGTTACTCTTTGCACAAAGAGAGGACTTTTATTTTGAAGCATCATTTAGAAGCAAATGTTTGGAAGAGGGAAGGGCTGGACTTTCCTAACAAAAAACTTTGAGGCCTCAGGATGATTGTCTTACAGGGCTGTTGTTACTGGCAGCTGTTAGAGTAATACCTGAAATTCTCTTGTTCATGCTTTGTGACCTAAATAGGAAGTATGTCTCTGCTTAGTTACAGTAAGAAGATCTAAAGAATCACAGTAGTATGTAATGTTTAAGTGAGGATAGCAGTTCAGGTGGTAAAAATACTGTGCCGTAGTGTTAAAAGCCCTGCTTTGATGTAGCTTTTAGTGTCTTGCCTGGTTTTAGGGAATACCAACAGATGGGGAAAAGGCTTGAAGAACAGAACAATTCTATAGCTGTTGTCAAACTAAAGAGAAATTTTGAGGAATTTGTCTTTGTAAATGTGCTTTTTTTTTTTCTTCCCCTTCAGTACTACTTATAAAAATAGAACTGTCCATTTGAGCACTAATGGACAGGTATAGTGTGATTTTTTTTTAATTAATAGATGTTTGAGTGTCTTCAAGGCAGACTTAATTTGCAAAAAAGAACCTTTTTTGCATTATTTTTTGTTTTGGCTGAAACAAATGTAACAGTGTTTTAGTAGTTCTACTCTGGATTCTTGAAGAACTGTTAGTATAAGAAAAATATGTATAATACAATTACAAAGATACTTATAATCACAGAAAAGAATGTTTTCCTTCCATGCCACCTGTTGCTAATGAGTTTCAGAATTCTCTGAGAAAAAGTAAATCCACTAGATTTTCTCTTCTCTATTTAGCTTTGTGCAAGGTCACATGGGTTATCAGAAGGACTTTATGTATTAAACAAAATTGAGTTTTTACAATTTGAGCTTGCATCCTGTAAGTTGCCTTTCAGGGAGTTTTTCTGGGAGATAATTATTCTTTATACGTGTTGAGACAGGTCTCATGTCCTTCTGGACTAAGACATTGAAGAAGCAAGCCTCTCCCTGAAATTCCTTCATCAATTCTACAATTTCTGCAGCTCAAAGAGCTCTTGATTACATAGTAAAACAATGGCAATAAAGATGAGATGGTCATGTTTAAGAGGAACTGAAATTTGTGTTAGTCTGTCATTTGCTTGTCTGGGGGAAAAAACAGTTTTCCACTGTTCATTTTTCTTTATAGGTGAAGGACTTAGTTTCTCATGAGGAGATAATAGGTAATTAGATAGTATTTCTAGCCTACTTTTTGGCTAGTAAATATGTAGAGCAGAATAAGTTTTAATGTCTTGCTGTCCAGCTTTTGAAAATTTTCACTGTATTCAGGATTAAGGTAAAAAAGATGTGATAAGGTGATGTCATGGAATAGATTTTACCTTGTTGTCTTTTTTCTTTTTTTTTCTTTCTTTTTTTAAAATTTTTTTTAACCAGTCAGACAAGTGTTTGGAAATTCCTAGAGTGAGCTGCTGTTAATTTACAGGTGTTTATTGGTTTATACATAGGCCATTTAAGAATATCATCTAGAACTTTACCTTTTAATTATTTTTTTTGTTCAGAGCTTTTTTCCTGATTTCATTTATACTCGTTTTGTATGTTTCATATTGCTGGAGAATTCTTGCAAGGCTGACAAATTTGACTAAAAGAGGGAGAAAAACAAGGCTACATTTAATTCACAGATTTACACTGTGCTTTTAGGTGAAGATGGCACTTCGAACCTCAGGACATCTCCTGTTAGGAGTTGTTAGAATCTACCATAGGAAAGCAAAATATCTTCTTGCAGACTGTAATGAGGCCTTCATTAAGATCAAGATGGCTTTTCGTCCAGGTATTTGTCTTAAGTATTATCTGAAGAGTTAAGTTATATCACAATGTTTGTTAAGCAGGGTGGGATGTACTCTGTAAAATGTGTCTTTATTGGGGAAAAAAAAGGCATTCCTATTGGTGCTGATCAGTAAAAGATTCTGAATTATGATTTAGCTGTTGTCAGTGTATTAAGTGAAATGAAAATATTTTGGATGGTTTTTACATTCTTTCATATGTCTAAGAAAGATCAGGTGCATATACTGAATAGAAACAAAGAAGGAAACTTATGTCCATTGAGGAAAAAGGTTCCCTTGTCATAAGATGCAAAAGAAAAATATAGTTTTGGTATAGTAGCACCTATTTTGCATTTTTAATTTCAGGTTTTGTGAGAAAAATTGAACTTTATGTAACAAAGATGCTTTTCTTTTGTATGTGGAGTATACAGCTTCTCCTCCCTTGTTGCTTAATCCATTAAGATTTTTCATAAACATGAGAACTATGTTAATATCTGACATGATTTTCCGTTCAGTGGTGAAAATACTTGGCCTTAGACATAAATGGCATAAATCATACTTTTCTTTAATTCTAGCCTGAGAGTTTTTTTTTTCTTTCCAGCTAGCTTGTCTAAGTGATACTGCTGGACACTCAAAGCTTCTGAATCATGTTCTACTTTTCCAGGTTCATAAGTGTAGTAGATTTAAGCTCTAACCTTCAGGAAGTTCTTTGTAAAAGGCAGTTCTTGAAGTATTAATGGTTCTGAAGTATCAATAGCAATGCGTGGGTCAGAAGGCAAAACATACAGCTGAGATCTGTGCAAGGATGAACTGAAACTATTGCCACGCACTTCCAGTGTCCTCACATCTCAGCCTTTGTTTGAATAAGAAAGAGGCTCCTCTGGTTTCCATTGAAAAAGACCTGCTGCTGGCACTTTTTTTTTGTGTGACGCCAAATATTCGTGCTCTGAGAATGCTCATTGAATAGCAGGTTAAGTGGCTCAGGAGTATGACTATGTATACAGTTTATGATAATACAACTGTTCTAAATGCAGAAGCATAAGACTTGTATAGGTGGCCCAAGTTACAATATCATAAAAGGGACTTTCAGAGTTAGCTAAGCTATATAAATGACCAGAGGCAGAGAACAGTAGTACTGCATTGTTCTCTGGCAATTATGTTGCCACTGCTCTCCCAAACAACAACAAAAATATATGTCCACCTGAATTGGTTTTGCATGATGTTAGGGTGACCTGTGCTGCCTTTGTTAGTGATATGATTTTGTGTTCGGCTACACAAACGTTAGTATTGCCGAATGCTTGAAAACTGCAGATTTTTCAGGGTTGTAAACCAGTAGCACAAAGTATTTAATTTTAATTTAATCTGAAGCTCAATAGTAACATATCTAAGGACTTTTCAAAGGCAATTAGCATCAGTTTCTATGTACTTAAAGATAATAAGAAGTATCTTACTGTCTGTAGTGCAGAGAGAATAATGCTGAAGGCACGGGAAAAAAATGCAGTTCTTGGTAAGCAATGAGGACTCATGTCTGAGTGTTCTTCTGCAGGGGTTGTGGATTTGCCTGAGGAGAACAGAGAGGCCGCTTACAATGCGATCACCTTGCCTGAGGAGTTCCATGATTTTGACCAACCCCTTCCTGATCTAGAGTGAGCACGTGCTTTGCTTTATTTCATCTTAATGTAGTTTGTTTTTAGTGAGGGACAAACTGTTTTTTAATTGTTGTTCTCATAAGCCTTTTCATACACCAAGGAAGTACATAATTGTTTTTGTATTGATTTCAAATTTGTATTAGTATGTAATTTTAACTGACGTTAAAACTGTTGTTATGACCGAAGCTTATGAAATATTCAAATCTACATCTTCATTTTCTTCTGCTTGCTATACGTACCACATCATGTATGTTCTTAAGGTAGATGAGTTTTATAGAAAGGTCCTAATTAACTTTTCATAGTGTCACTTACAATTCTTAGAACTTTTTAATATTAAAAAATTACTTGTGAACATAATCATAAGTATTTGCAAAAAGTTCCTCATGTTTAAGAAATTGGTGCTGTTGTTCTGTGGATTTGGGTAAAAAAGAAACTTCTAAGATACAGATTGTTTTTACCAGTGTAAAGCTTGATTTATATTCACTTTATAATACACAGTGTTTGAACAATTCTACGGTACTCTCATGAGTTTATCTTCATATACCACTAAGTATTAAATTGATATTTTTACCAGATACACTTTTCAATAAACCATTTTAGTAAATTTGGAAATTTAGTTGAAAGTGAGGGCTCTTCTTTATTAATTTGACTATTTGAATTAATACATCCATAATATAGACACAAATAAGAAAGGTTACTCAATGTTTTCAGAAGCTCACAAAGTTTTGAAGGATAGATTTTAATTGGGGGGAGGAGGAATCTTAGAATTTGATTAGTATTTTCTATTCATCAGCTATTTCATTGACTGCATTGTGTACATTTTATGAGTTGAGTTCATGTTTATCTAAGCAAACTTTATCTATTGTTAAGTTTTGAAATATTGGGGGATTTAATTATTGCCTTCTGTTTGTTCAAGTGATATTGATGTGGCCCAGCAGTTCAGTTTGAACCAGAGTAGAGTGGAAGAAATTACAATGAGGGAAGAAGTAGGCAACATCAGCATTCTCCAGGATAATGACTTTGGTAAAATGTCTTGTATATTATGCTGTTTGTGTATATAATGTTGTTAATACCATTTTATTGTTAACTTCCAAGTACAAAAACAAATCAGACTAAACTGGCTGTTTTCATAAGTTTTTTATTTAGTGTATATAGAGCAGGTTTTTTTTTCCCAAAAATCCTTTTCTCTAGTATTCAAAAAGTTGCTAACTGCCTATGTAAAGCAGTAAAGTATTCATCCAAGTTAATTATTAAAGTACTGTACTAATTAAAGTTTTAAAAATTGATGTGAATATAATGTCAACAGTTAAAGTCAACAGTTATTTTAAACTTAAGTGCATTTTCATTTCAACACATCTGTCATATATCTAAAGTTGGAGTGGTTACAGTAATGACTGGTTTCCTGAGGCTTCTTTCAGCATCTTTTCAAACTCAGCATTCTGAGATCTGAATCAAAGCTTGGAAGCAGTTGTGTTTGAATATCTAAAGATAAACAATTTCCCAGATTTAATAATATAATACATAAATTTGAAATCTTAGAAAAAGTATAATCTATAATTAACTTCAGTTATATTAATTTGCTTTAGGTACATAAGTCCAGACTTCCAGTATAAAGTAAAACTCCTTTTGGAAGAGTCACTGATTTCAGTGTAGCTAAGATGTAAGAGTCTTGTAATGATCAGAACAAATTGATAAAAGAAAAGTGACCGAGAAGAGATATCTCTATAACAGTTAAAAAAATACCATATTCCTGAAAACCATATATTATATTTGTTTTTAACTTTTTAGTTAAAGCAATTAGATGACCTCAGGAAGAACATGACATTGGTAAAGGGTGCTGCCTTTTGGAAAGAGGAAAATTAAACTAATGACAAAATTTAGTCTTAATGATGGGTCATTTTGTGTTTGGTTAACCAAGTGTCTAACATCTCAGTTCTTGGACACTTAAAGCAGTGAAGTGATGTTCTCGCAGGTGACTTCGGGATGGATGATCGTGAGATGATGAGAGAAGGCAGTGCATTTGAGGATGACATGCTGGTGAGCACCAGTGCTTCCAATCTTCTGCTGGAACCTGAACAGAGCACCAGTCATCTTAATGAAAAAACTAATCACCTGGAATATGAAGACCAATATAAAGATGATAATTTTGGAGAAGGGAATGATGGTGGAATATTGGGTATGTTTTAGAAGTTAATATGTTTTCCCTCTGTTCTGCCTTCTGCCTCAGGTAGTAGGAGGTGAGAGAACTGATTGTTTCCTTTGTTGCTGAGGTCCTTTTCTCAGTTGTGCCATCTCAGCTGGGATTCTGGTTAGAGAGGCCTAGTCTTATCAATGATAATGATAACTAACTACTGCGTATTTTAACATTGAGCATTGTATTGAATGCTTTTGTCAAGTATTAAGGAATCTAGTTAGATGCAAATACGTGGCAAATAACATATTCTAATAAGGATTATTTGTAAACTAATATTTGAGACAAAGTGTACATTGGAAGAACATTCTGCTTTTAGGTCAGCATTCAATACATACAGACATCTGTATGTAATCTTTACACTATTTTTTACCTGGGTTGTTAAAAATTTGTTTATGCTTGGAGAATCTCTGTATGCAGAGCTGATTCTTTCTTATAATTGTTTCAGATGACAAACTTCTCAGTAATAATGATGGTGGTATTTTTGATGACCCACCCGCACTCTCGGAAGGTGGAGTAATGATGCCAGAGCAGCCTCCTCACGATGATATGGATGATGATGATAATGTATCAAGTGAGTGTGATTTAGCACTAGATCTGGAATTACTTGTTTTTAACTAATTAGAAATCTAATTCCATAAAAAACTTCATCTGAAGAACATGAAATGGTGAACTACTTTTATGGTGCAGGATAGGGGAGAGAGAACAGTTTTGTTATTTGGAAAAACGGTACAATTTATTTTTTTCTGATTGGCAGTGGGTGGACCAGACAGCCCTGATTCAGTAGATCCAGTAGAGCCGTTACCAACTATGACTGATCAAACAACACTTGTCCCCAATGAAGAAGAAGCTTTTGCTCTGGAGCCCATTGACATAACTGGTGAGTAAACTTATTTGGGAATATTTTACTTGGGTTGTTTGAGACTTTTGAGTGGAAAGAGAAGTCTAGACTTGTCTTTCACTTCCTAAAAATGTTAGCAGCAACAACCAAGTATTGAATTTCTTTTATTCTAATTTTAGCCTTCTAGTGCTTTCCAGACAGGTAGTTTACAGTGACAGTCTTGGAGAATGCTACTTTGTTGCTTTTCCAGCAAGCCTGGATAGCAGCATGATTCTCTAGCTTTTGATAAAAATGTTTAAATGTGGTGCATTGGAATAGACGTCATTACATCTTTGGTGCTAACACCGTGTCTGCAGAGCAGCTGAATTCTCAGTAATCCTGTGCTTGTGAGCTAGAGGTGACTGTTCAGGCTGATAACATTAACTACAAATTAACTGCTACTGATCTGTGGCTTTAGTGAATTGCTGAATCCAGGAACTGTATCTTTGCATTTAAAATTCAAGAAAATATATTGTGTTAGATAAAAGTTATTGCAACGTGATATTGTATTTGGTTCGACATAAACAGATCCTTGCTTTAAGTTAAGATCTGGAAAAAAATGTAGTTTGTTCTGTGTTTTCAGACTAAACTCCAGGCCCTGATTTTCTGCTTGGCCAGTTAGCCTTAGCACTGCCCTCTGGTGGCAAGATAGCTACAGAGGTCCCAGCTCACCAGCTGGGACCAGCAAAGACAGCGTTTGCCAGAGCTTCAGGGTCTGCTGCAGGAAGGCCAGGCTGTAAGCTGTTTACACTAAATTCATTCTAGAGCAGGATGAGAGGTACAGGTAAGATAACAATCCACATTAACACTAAAAAAAGTTCAGATAGGATTTAGGGGAAAGATTTGGTGCAGTACTTGGCTGTGATCAGAGGGATCTTGCATCTATAGAGTTTGTTTGTAAAGAGCACCATCCTGATCAGCATGGCATGAGGGAGGGAGACACGTGCAGCTGAGGTGAATTAGGAGATTAAGGGACATCCAGTAGAGCTGTCAGTGTGCATAGATGATTTAGTAGGCTGTGGGACACTGCATAATGCTCAACTTTTTTTATAGTGCTTTTAGGTTTTTATTCTGTCTCTCCAAGTTAGTGTTGCTTTAGAATTCTGAGGTTGCTTTCTAGATGGACAAATATGACATAGACTGCAGCACTTCTACTGCAGTGTGATACCTGCTTGAGCTAACCCGTGTTACTTTAAAAAAATCTCTACAGTCAAGGAAACCAAAGCAAAGAGGAAGAGAAAGCTGATTGTGGACAGTGTGAAAGAGCTGGATAGCAAGACTATTCGAGCCCAATTAAGTGACTACTCTGATATTGTTACTACTTTGGACTTGGCACCTCCTACCAAGAAACTGATGATGTGGAAAGAAACTGGGGGAGTTGAAAAGCTCTTCTCACTGCCTGCCCAGCCTTTGTGGAACAACAGGCTATTGAAGGTAATGTATTTCAAAAAGATAACTTTTAAAGAACTTCTATTCAGAATTGTGTTTCATGTATATTAAATACTAGTATTTGAATAGCAACATGATAACACAAGTATTATGAAGTCAAAAAATAAGCAACTGAGTTTACCAACTCTTAGTGTTTAGCAATTACAGAAATGCATGAAAACTGGTATTTCTACAAGTTACTGTAGAACAAGAATTTGGAAATCGGAAAGGAAGGATGACCAATAATTGATCCGAAATGCAATGGAAAGAAAGGATGCTGAAATCCACAGTAACGAATAATCAAATTCTTCCCCTCTAGCTCTTTACTCGTTGTCTTACACCCCTTGTCCCAGAAGACCTAAGAAAGAGGAGGAAAGGTGGAGAAGCTGACAACCTTGATGAGTTCCTTAAAGACTTTGAAAATCCAGAGGTTCCCAGAGAAGAACAGCAACAACAGCAACAACAGCAGCAGCAAAGAGATGTCATTGGTTTGTGACTTTGTTAAAGATTTGCTGCTTTCCTTCAGAACTTTTTTTTTATGCTTTATATTAAGTCACCAAAGATTTTGAAGTGCAGAGCTTTGCAGTTTGCTGTGTAGCTTGATAGGCAGTCTGTGACTCAAAACCAACTGTTTTCTAGGTACAGAAGAAACTTGAGAGGTTCAGTTTGGTCCAGTGGATTAACTGGATATTGTAATGGGCTATGTGCTCATCTGCACTGGTTAGGTTTAAGTTGCTGTTGTGAGCTGTTTAGGTGCTGAATAACAAATTTAGCTTAACATATTTTTAAAAACTATGATACCAAAGTATCTAAAACTGATTTCATTATGGAATATAGATGAACCTATTATAGAAGAACCAAGTCGTTTACAAGATTCGATCATGGAAGGCAGCAGAACCAATGTGGAAGAATCGGTTATGCCACCGCCACCCCCTTCAACGGGTGTAAAACGCAAACTGCAGCAAGTGGAGCCCGAACCCGTGTTACCCGTGAGTAAGGTTGTGCTGGGTGGTTTCTCTGATCAACAGTTGAGATCTGAAGCACTCGCTTTCTGCAGTGTTCTGAGATACATGGAGTTATACCAGAATCTTTGTCCCTGGGTAGCTGTTATGGTGGTGTTTCTTAAATGTTTCAGTAACTTAAACACAGATAAGATAGAGCGTTCACTTGGCAAAATAAAGTCTTCAAGAAGTCAAGTCTGCTGCTTATAAAGCTGTCAAGTGATTGGGTGGTGACAAGTGTATGCGAACTGGTTTCAGTGGCAAAGAAACAACGGTGCTGACTGCACGAGCTTGTAGTTCTTAAAGGTAGTTTCTGTGTTCCAAGGCTAAGGGGTCAAGTGACAGCTTTGATCTTCAGGAAATGTTTCCTAGTTGACTTATTTGTAGAACTGGAAACTAGTTCCCTTCTACCTCTCCTGTTAAAGCTGTGGAGCTGTTTAAGAGGAAACCTGCTGGGGAAAAGGGGTTTGGGGAGGAGTGCAACATGAAAGATGCACTTCTTTCTGAGTGCTTGCATGATAAGAATAGTCCTACATTACATTTTTTTAATGTTTCCTAGATAACAATTTACTCAACATTGAATGAGAGTACTGTTACTTACCTTACTGAAAAGGAAAAGTCTTGTAAGAGGGGTGGTTTCTGCTGCTGCTTCTTTTGTCCGTGTCTGTGAATGAAACAGGCATTGGCTGTACTGTGTGCTGAAGTCAGTGTTGTAGGTATATGCTGGGAAATCTTGAAGCAAATAATTGGGTAAGGCCTCCAGAAAGGCAGGTGTTAGGATGTTTCACTTTCAAATGGAAGTTATTCTGAAATATTTTAGGTAAGTGTAGAAACAGTTTCTGTTTCCAAAGTAACTTTCCTGGCAAAAACTTAATTATTTGTGAACTTGGAAAGAATGCTAAATGTGGATTTTATCCTTAGAATTAACTACATAATCCTGATAAACAGTTCTTCTGGATTTTTCCTGTTGTAAATGTCTTCTAAGAATAATATTTGAGTACCAGCCAGTTGTATGAGATTTTATGAACCTGTTTGTTTGGCAAAGAGCTTCATTCTAATATTTTGAGGATGTTTTATTATACAGAATTAAAGTACGTTCACATAGCATTCGATCCAGTTATGTGGAATTTTAAAGTTGTATGTGCTGATCTGAAATGTGTAATGTGAAATGTGATCAGTAATTTGAGTAAATGAAGTCCTTCATTGAAATAGACTGTCATTTTTTTCTTGTAGTAATATCTTAATATTTCTTTGAGTCAAATGTAGAGCTTCTAAAATGCATTTATGGAGAGCGAAACAAATTCAAAAAAAAAAAAATGGTTCTTCCAAATACTTTGGAACATATGAGAGAGGGAAAGACCTGGATTACATACAATACAATGTGAAACTGGTTTGTAGTGTCACCTTTGAGTTGTTAAAGTACTGAAAATGTTGCAATTTCTTTAACTGTTTTTTATTTTTAAAGCATCCCCCATCACAACAGCTAGAAATACCACCTGTAGAAATGCCTCCAGAAGAGCCCCAAAACATTTGCCAGCTAATACCAGAGCTCGAACTTCTGCCAGAAAAAGAGAAGGAGAAGGAAAAGGAGAAAGAGGAGGAAGAAGAGGAGGAGGTAAGAACTGATCTGTAGAAAGAATTTGGGTGTTCCTCTCAGTCCTGCTTAACTTTGGATTCATTAAATATAGCAAATTAATCATTTTCAATCTCTCCTTACTTGGGAAGTGGTAAACTCTGAAAAGTTTGACCTTAAAATCCAAAATTTTCCCGTGACCATTTAGAAACAATATACTTCCTATTTTGAGTTGGAGGGTGCTCCTATTTTCATGTATTGTTTCATTAAGCTTCTTCCTGAAAGTAACTTTTAAAATTTCATATAAATACTTCACATAAACAGATTTTCACAAGAAAATCTTCCATCTCCAAAGTGCAATCACTGACATTGTCTGAGTTAGAATATTTAGTAATCTATGAAACTCAAACTTCATTGATTCTATTTATCAAAGAAAGGTGAGTGCAATATTTAAATAGTTTGAACAATTTTAAATAGAAGTTTTACCACTGCAAAAAGAGTATACCTGGACATATGGAGTTCTGCTGTGTGGTGAGTCACACATACCAAGAACCATGAATGGCTTAAGATGATTTGACAGCATTGCCAGGGAGCGATGGAAAGTGCTGTTGCTATGTGCAGAGAAATACTACCTCAAAGTAGCACATTAAAAAGGAGGAAATATGTGCTAGCTTAATGTTGAAACAGAAAATTTGATCAAGCAAATTATTTTTGTTTCCTAGTTCCCGAGTTCCCACAGCTTTATTTCCTTTCACTTCACTTAATAGTGTTTAAGATTTGAAACAAAATATACCTTGCTAGTAATTTTTAATTGCTAATTTTAAATACAGACCTTTTATTTAAAAGCTGAATATGTAATGTTTTCTGTAAGTAAGCACTGTTCTGTGTAGGTCAAGTGCTTCATTAGACCTAACAAGGACGTTTGGTTGTTACAGTAACCTGTGTTTGCATATCTAACTATTTTATGTTATTTTGCAATGGCTCTGTTTCCACAATGAAATGAAAAGGCTGTTAGTGTTGTTAAATAGAATCATTATTGATATTAATGTTCAGTACTAACAATGTCAAGCTAGACTAAGGCATCTTTTGCTCATTCAGATGGTCACTGAACTTTCCCTTTGCTTGCCCATAACATGTTTACTCACACTTAACATCAGCAGACATTTTGAAATGCAACCACTATGGCAGACAGTGTACTAATTACATGAACTTCAACGTTTGTCCTTCTCTATACCATTTCCTTTCACTCCTGGGTGTATCCTGTGAATCAAACTGTTTTAGTGTTCTGGCTGAATCATCTCTTAACTTGATGAGGGAGGAAAAGCTGCACAGATACGTAGAAATGCTTTTACTTTTCATAACTAAGTGAATTAAAAGATCTGTTGCTGTTCTGTGGATGTTTGAATTTTTGCTGCTTGCAGGAAGAAGATGGCACAGGGGGTGATCAGGATCAAGAAGAAAGGAGATGGAATAAAAGGACTCAGCAAATGCTTCATGGACTTCAGGTACACGTGATAATTCATTTGCTCTTAAAGTACATTTTGGATGTGCCTTGAGGGTTTTGCTGTGAGAGTTAAATGAGAGTTGTGTTACCAATATTACCAACATAGACAAAAGCGCTAACTTGCAGTGATTAAGTCACAATGCAATTTTCCCTTTTTCAGAGAATACTTCAAGTATTTTTTCCACTTTTTAGCTCATGTTAATGAATACTTTCTAGCCTTAGTCACACTTGGTATCCAAGAACTCATGGAGATTAAGGTTAATCTAAAGTTAGTCTTAAATAATTGCCTTATAGATTGTGCTACTGTAATGAAACCTTAGCACTTCTGCCACTGCAGGCAAACCTACCCACGGTGTAGGGATAAAACTCTTACAGAATGTTCAGTTCAAGATGGGTTAATCTCAGAACCTCTGTACTATGATGGCTAAATTGCCCCAAAATGTGAGACTAGGACCTTGTTTGTGCTGCTCATTTGATAAGATATTTGAATAACCCTAGTACAAACCTGAACTTCAGTGTAGAGTGGCTGCCATTTGTGCATTGATCTCTGTGTACAAGTGTTATGTTCCTGGACTACCTTTGTTTGTTAATCTGGTTTGGGGTTTTTAACCCTTTATCCTTAATTGTTTTGGTAGCTGTAGCAATTCTGATGTCATTAAAATGTTTAAGCCCCATTTTTCTAAGTGAGCTTTGATATCTAAAGTTTCCCCTATTTCTCAAATATTTATAGGCGCTGCTGTGTTTTTCAGTACACTATTATTTTATGGTAATGTCATTGGATTGAATTTCTCAGAAATATAATAGGTTTAGGTTTCTTGAGGTCCAGTAAAAGAATGATGTGTGTATCTCTCTAAACAATGAAGTCCTAATTTAGAACTTCTATGGAACCTTTACAGCACTTGAATATTCATAACTTTATTTTACATTGTAATTGGGTGAATTAAGTCACACATTTAGTTCTTTTGCATATCTGCAAGCATTTCAGCAATTTAAATGCTTTTAAACTTAAAATAATTATTTAAAGTAATAACTTCATACAATTTTATTTAGTTTGCAACTCTTGAGTGTTTTTTCTCTGAACATTTCATAGATTTCTGAAAAGAGCATGAGATTTTTTCAGATGAACCATGTCTTGTGGAGGTCCTCAATACACCCACAATGTCTAGCTTTTTTTTTTTTTAAGCTTCTAGCCCCCAAAAATATCATCCTAAATAATTGGATTCTGAAAGTCTGTAGTGAAATTTGAAGTTAAGATCTGTTAAAGTAATTTGGTTTGGCCAACTTAGTATCTTTTTGTCTAGTAGGTATTCCGGAGTAGATCTGTTTTAAATTGAAGGCATCAGTAGTTGGTCTAGTCAACAAACAGATGCATTTTCCTGTGGTTTGTGTGTGGTTTTTTTTTTTTTTTTGTTTTTTTTTTTTTTTTTTTTTTTTTTTTTTTTTTTATGGCCAGTGCTTTGCGAGGGAGGAGAGTGATTTCCAAATGGTCAATGTCAGGCAAAAAGATGAATTTATAGGCTTTCACCTTGGGAAAATTACGCCTTTTTTGCCTCTTTTAAAGAACCTTGACACTTTTTTTGTTCATTTGTTGTTGTTTTAATCCTAGAGTAAAATTATTTTTGGAGCTATTTTTAGTTTGAAAATTAAAGCAGATTACTTTTCTTACTATTGAGAAATAATTGTCCTGTAGACAAAACAGATTGGGTGGCTGGATATTGGATTTTCTCTTATATGAGAGCATTAAATGCCTTTAAGTACATAAACTCAAAACTGATTTTCCCATGTCCCTAGGAAATCTACTTGGTGTCACTTAATTAAGATGCATGTAGAAATTTCTGTGTACATACTGTGTAATGTCTCTATATAGTGTCTGGGTGCCACTGGACAGAATCTTGGTGTTGGACATTTTCTTGTGTGTAACTCTTTATTTATGGTGTCAATGTCTGTTTTTCAGAGAGCTCTTGCAAAGACTGGAGCAGAATCTATCAGTTTGCTCGATCTGTGCAGAAATACAAATAGAAAACAAGCTGCTGCAAAATTCTACAGTTTCCTGGTACTTAAAAAACAGCAAGCCATCGAGCTGACACAGGAGGAGCCTTACAGTGACATCATTGCTACACCTGGTCCCAGATTTCATATTATTTGAATGGTTAGATAGAGCAGAGCTAGTGTCTGTGTCACTAGTGCATATGTGTATTGCCCCATCTGTAGGGCCCACAAGACCATTGCAGAAAATTTAGATTTTATTGTCTGTATAAAGTCCTTGTTTTTCTTTTTTTGTTTTGGTTATTGTATTTTAAATTTGCCACCTAAATTTTTTAGTGCAACTGCTGTGGGGGGTGGGAGGGGGGTGGCTTGAGTTCCAGCTGCAGAAACCAGACAGCTCAAGGACCCAGATGAAGATTGTTTTAACAACTCGGAGCAGATGTGTGCAATATTGGTGCATGTAATGTTGAGTATCAATGGAAACGTCTTACTATAATTTGACTAGCTCGATTCAACAGTGATATTTTTTAACCTATACAAGTAAAACTGAATGGCCAACCTATTGTCTGATTAAAAACTTTGCCAAACTTGTCTAAAATGTTCAGTCTGCTTCTCATAGTAGTGTTTTTTCCCCCCTTCCCTGGATCTTTATCAGTATCCTTGTGCATACCATGGGTCTCTCGTACAGCTGCCAGTATGAAAGGTAGTGCCTGACGTGTCAGCTTGCTTTGTCACTGCATTTTTGCAGTCAGATTTTTGTAGCCCTTGATGCTAAGGGGAAACGGGTGTCTATGGAAAGCACTTCCTCTAAGTGAAGCTATTACATACATGAAAGGACAGAACATTTGTAAAGCATTTTAGACAAAAAACATTCCTCTTCACTCATCACCTCATTATGGTCCACTACTGAAAATGGCTAATTACTGTTAATAAGCATCAAATAAACTCTAGTCATTTCATTTAAATCTTTAAGATATCAAAATGCTTTAGGTATGTTAGAGCTGTATATAAACTACAGACTTTTTAAACGAAACTTCTAGATTGTAAATTATCTGATTTTTATTAAGCAGGTGTATGAAAATAAGAATAAGGAGAAGTTATAGAGGCAATAGAGGAGATTGCCTTTGTAAAGATGCTAAATTCAGTTACCACCTGTACTGAAAGGGCAGCAAACTTGAATACATAGTACAGACAGGCACACTTCCATTTAAATGTGTAGTGTATTAATGACTCTTTGGGTATATTTATGGTTTTAGTATCGGTTTTCCAATAATGCACACTCCTGTGTTCAAAAAATTTTATTGGCTTTGAAAAAGAGAAAAAATCCCATTTGGTTTTACTACAAGGAATGAAGCTTTACTGTTAGACCAGGTAGCACCAGAAATTATGTGAATATGTTGATTATGGAAACCTGTCTTAACTTTTTTTAGGGCAAAATTATTCACACTGAAAGTTCTGGTTTTAATGTTGGCACTTTGTGAAATAATTTGGGGACTCAGAAATTTCAGTGTATACTCAGATGTAAAATTATGTGAATGTTTGACAAATCGGAGACTACAAAATGACCATGTTTTAATAATCCTTGAAAAACTTAATTGTATAAAGTTACAGCAGCTTTATTTTCAACATGATGTGCCTGTAAAACCATGATTTTCCCCTTTGTAAAAAGAGACATTGTAGATAACTTGAATGTTTAATTATAGAAAAGGTCATTAGTTTCTTGTTACACATTTTTAGTCTGTTTTGTTGCTTTTCAAGGTTAATATTCTTGAAAATAGTTGATGCTGTTATGTATAACTTTTCTAATAAAAGTTGTGTTATAAGCTGTTACGCTTTAGCTCTGTATCTTGTTTGAACACCTTTCATTTAGTAGCAGGGACCTGGTATTTACAGGTTGCTTATTTTGATATTAGGAGTGAAAGTAAAACAGTCAGTAGCTCTTGGAGATTTTAGGCTTAAGTAAAGAGATTTCTTGCTGTTAGGAAGGAAGATTTCTTATTTTCCTGGCTGTACTGTGGTTTTCTTCAAGCCTTCTATTCTAAGAATGTCTGTGTGGAAAATGAGGGGAGACTGTCTATAAAATGTGATCCATCTCTGCTGCCAGTCTGCTCTGAATGCCAAAACACACTCCGCTTGGCTTCTTTCAGCTCTGCTGCTCCCTTGCTTCTAGAATTGCCCCTGCATGTGGACCTGTGTCAGCGCTTTTGATGACACAAGTACTGCTTGTAGGTCTAGACACTTGGATCACGGCTCATGGAAGCAGGGGCGCTCCCATGGAGTCACTCAGGTTACCGGCCGAGCTCGTGCGGAGCCTGAAGTCATTAATGCTGTTGGACATCTGCTCTGGCCGGAAGCTGGAGAGCCAGCCAGGATCCAACAGAACAGCTTGACGTGGGCTCCGCACAGAAGTGGCTGCCTCCATGCATGCGCTGCCCATGGAAGCAGTTGGCTGATGTCGTCGGTGTTGCGGGTCCCGTGGGACGTGGGCTGGCCCTGCTGAGGCAGCGTGAGCACCCAGCCTGCTGCCCAGCTGGGAACTGAGGGAGCAATTCCTCATGGCTCTTGTAGCGACAAGGAATGTGCTTCCTTGCTGCCCATCTGCCTGCAGACAAAGATGGGGAGGTGCAGAAAGGCTGTTTGGTGAACGGCATTTATTCTGGTGGTCTTTTAGGACTGCTGCTTTTTACAAAGATAATGAGGTACTTTAAAAAAATCTGCATTTTATTATAACTATTCTTCAAATAAATACCTAAATGGTTCCAAAACATGAACCACAACCATTCAACTTTTTAGTAGATAAGATCACAGAATCACAGAATCTTTAGGGGTGGAAGGGACCTCTAGAGATCATTCAGTCCCACCCCGGCTCCAGCAGGGACACCCAGAGCACGGGGCACAGGGTGGCAGCCAGGCGCGCTGCAAGGGCTCCAGAGAAGGAGACTCCACAGCCTCTCTGGGCAGCCTGCTCCAGGGCTCCGGCACCCTCACACCAAACAAGTTCTTCCTCACGTGGACATGGAACTGCCTGTGTTTCACCTTATGCCTGTGTACCCCTTGTCCTGTTACTGGCCAAACCAAGAAGAGTTTAGTCCCCTCCTCCCTACATTCAGCCCTCTGGTATTTACGCATTGATCAGATCCCCCCTCAGTCCTCTCTAGGCTAAACAGGCCCAGCTCACCTAGTCTTTCTTCATGAGATTGATATTCCGGTCCTTTAATCATCTTCACGCTGGACCCTCTCGAGGAGCTCCACGGCCCTCCCGTCCTGGGGAGCCCAGAGCTGCCCCCAGGGCTCCAGGGGCGGCCTCCCCAGGGCTGAGCAGAGGGGCAGGATCCCCTCCCTCGCCCTGCTGCCAACGCTCCTCCTCATGCAGCCAGGGGCCCATTTGCCCTCTTGGCCAGGAGGGCACGTTGACACTTGGTGTCAACCAGGGCTCCCAAATCCCTCTCCACAGAGCTGCTTTCCACCAGGTCAGCCCCTAAGCTGTGCTAGTGCCTGCAGTTATTCCTGCCCAGGTGCAGGACCCTGCACTTGTCCTTCTTGAACCTCATGAGGTTCCTCTTACCATAAAGCAAAAAATATTTGGCTAAAAATATTGTTGTTCAATTGTTAACAGAAAACAAACCCTTTAACTCAAGAATAGAGTTGTAATACTTAGGAGACAGACTCATGCAAGCACCAAAAGTTTTCCTCGCTATTTCAGACTGAAATGTCCATAGTTCATGTGGATGTGGCATTTCACTCCACTGGTGCTGCTCTAAGTCTCCCATACTGCTGTGTCTTCTCCCCTACTAGCATGTTTTGTGCCTGGAAATCTGGAGTGTTTATATCAGTGCCCCACTTTCCAAATGACTCCTTTCTGGTGGGTGGAAGGGGAATGAATCCATAAATCTAAGGAAGGCCTCGCTGCAAGAGGCGCCACAGCTGTGAAATGAATTCCCTCTGCAGATGGCTGACCACCCTGAAGACACTCAGCTCAGCTTCTGCTCCACCTGGCGCGGAAGACAGGACGTTACGCAGGGATATTATCCACACCTCTGGCTCTGTACTTTTGGTAAGGACATATGCAGAGAGCTCCTTAATTCACATGAGACTTTACAATACGGGTTCTAATTTAGTTAGAAGTAGTTGGCCAAAAGTAATGTTGCATCTTATGCTTATGGCGAACAAGGCAGTCTTAAAATGTTATTCTGAGGAGCACTGTTGACATGTGCAGCTTAATGTGAGGAACCTTGAGAGGAATGAGAGGAACCCTCATGAGAGGAACCTTGCTGTGCAGTTAAGCATTTGGACTTAAGGACATCGAGCTCTGCCTCTTTTGGAGGTACCTACAGAAATCCTTCTCTTATTTGGTCCTTTTATTGCTGTGGATAAAGGAAAAAAAAACTTAAAGAGATATTTTCAACTCCCTAATGTCATCCTATTACCCAGGTTTGTCTATGTTTTGTGGTACATGAGGTGGAAAAAGTGAGGGTTGCTTATCTTTTTTTTTTCTCCTTAATGTGGTCAGCTTTTCATTTTCCAAAACTCTCAAGTGTTGACTATTATTGGAACATCTTCTTCCCATTGATTATCATGTTCTTGCTTCTGATTTTTCAATTTTTTTTATTTTTTTTTTTTTTTGTTATACCTATAGGAATTGGCTAGGTTGTACTGCAAAAAATAGAAGGACTGGGAAATGGATTTTCCCAACACATGTACCAAGAAGATAGGGGAATTCTCTACATTTCTTGCTAACCTCTGCATGCCTGATAAAGCCACTGGAGAGACAAGAAGAATGGGAAATAGAAAAAGGGAAAGTTTTCCCTTGTTGCTCTCACAGGAGCTGTTTTACACTTGGTTCAGTTCAAAAGTTTTCATGTACGGAGTTGCATCCAAAAACTCTGCTAGCAGAAATTATTCATATTGGCCAAAGACTAACATTAATGTTGTGCTATAAGCAGAATAAAGTGCCAGAACCTTCTTTGTGGGAGAACACGCCCTCCGTCTCATTTGGCCCCAGCTCTTTCTCTCCCAGCAGCCAGGAGGGATACGAGCAGTAGTTTGGCCGTCTCGGGCTAGGTCTATACATGCTCCTCTCCCTCTTTTTTTTTTGTTTGCCCAAGTTATGTTTTAAATAAAAATATTAACCATTACAACACAGCCTGAAACTAGCACTAAATAATTGAGGATTGTGTGGCTGACCTTTAATTGGGGATGTTTATGAATGTTGCTTGACATTGATCAGGAATGTGTGCAGTGAGAAACGGGGAGATGTGGTCATGATACTTTCCATCCCTCCCGAGCAGATGAGAGTTTAAACCCATCAACGTTCTTTGCATGAAAGAGCATGCTATGGATCGAACCCTTCGACTGCCCTCTTGGAGCACCCTCTCCCATTGTCGCGTGTTCCCAGCTCTGCCTCGCAGTACCCAGGTAGGGCTGGCAATTATCCACACAGTTTAACTACCCAGGCAATGGGGCAAATGATTCAGGGCAAAATTCACCACGAGATTTTATTGCTGTTTTCAGCTGGATCGATTCCTACATCCTGTTCGCTCGGCAGCCACACAAAACCTTGTGCCAGCAGAGCGCAAGGAGCACCCGGCAGAGCACTAGCGAGCGGAGGGCGGGAGCGCTGCTCCTCTGAAGGGCTCTGCCAAACTCACATCTGTCTTGAATTACAGTCTGAGAAACTCGTCCGCGGTAATGCTGCTTGAATTTAGGAGTCCCAGCACTGGCTGAAACTGATGCATTGGCACATTTATTAGCAACCTGGGGACCAGTGCTAATATTCTACCTTTTTGAGGCTAAAGGTGAATGTTTCCTCTTAAATTGGACATTTCTATGGCAGTGATTAGATCCCTGCCCTATTTAGCTTCACCCTTCGTATGGCCTGCTGGCAAAACCAGCCCCGTGGTTTGTTTGCTGCAGTCCTGTCCAAATGAGCAAGGAGGGAAAAGGCTTCCCACTTTGTGTGCAAGGCGCTCAGGGAGACTGGGCTGAAAACTGCTGTTACCAAAGCAGTCCTCGATCTCAGAGAAGGTCATAACATGGTTTCACATTCAAGTCATTAAAGCTTTTGGTGGCTCGCTTAGGAGGCAGGGAGCAGGAGCCTCCAGAGGTTTAACAATTCCATGGAGATCAAATCCAAGCTGTGCAGGGGAGTTTGGCCACACTACCTTCATTCTCATCCTGTAAAACTCAACACAGCCAGTCCTTGTGTGGTTCAGGATAAGACAAAATGATGGTCCTAATAATGCGCTTGCAGGCGTTGTGTCTTGTGCATCACTGTGGCTTGCGCTCTGACACAAAGGGGCAGTGATACCATGAGCCACCACTGCTCGTTTTTACAGAAAGCTTGGCTAAATTTGTTAGTGTACACATCAAAGTGCTTCTCATATATCTTGACTATGAGGCTAACTAATCTCCAAAACAGAGGAAATGTGTTCAAGGAATAGGTAACTACTGCCAATGTTCTAAAGGAAAAAAATAAAAAACATATATATGAGGAAAGAGTTTAGCATTTGGATTCAAAAGCCAAATTTGATGGTTAATTTAGAAATGCTTCTGAGACTGGTCAAATAACTGATGAAAGATCCTGAAAATAACTAAATATGAGACTCCAATGCGAACTCAAAACTACTCTTGACAAAGCTGAGGGAGGCAGCAATGAGCCAGGAAAGACATGAACAGTTTTGTTATGGTGGCAGCTACTTAGCAACACAAACTGCAGGTTTTCTTGACCGTTTCTCAAGACCGAAATACGCGCGGAAGACACGGGCTTCTTCCAGCGCTAAGTTTCATCCTCACGTCTGTCAGAAGCGGTTCCAGGTTGTTAATTGTGGCAGTCTGTGCCCCGCAGCGTGAGTCAGAGCTGGGAGCTAGCTCGTCTTCACCGCTGAGTCTTTGCTTCTGAAATTACACAGACTCTTTGGAGCTGAGGAGGTAGCTGTGGTTTTATAAAGGGTTTAGAATCAAACCCAACCTATACTCACATACAAGCAATACATACAGAAATCCTTAACCCATGCATTTCAGCACCACACCCATTAGAAACTAGTTTGTGCTGTAGCTGCTGACATTCCACTGTCTCACCTACATTATCTCAGTGGTGACACGGTCCTCAGAGCAGTGTGGATGTTACGCAGCTCTTGCTGATGACCAGGGAGCTACTTCTGATGAGGAACAACAGGGGCAGCAGGCTCTGCTGTGCAACTGTGGTGTTTTTTCGATGCAGTTCAGACTCGCAGCCAGGAGGGCAGTGCTGTTTGCCAAGAGACGATCCCTTGCGGGAAGATGTAGATTGTTCCTGAACATGCGGAGCCCAAGGGAGAAGGAGGGTCAGCCTACCCCAGATAAGAACGCCGCAAGATCTAGTGAGATAGGTATGTGCATAGCCCTATCTAAAATTATTTTGCATTTATGGCAGACTTTGTTCTTCTGACTCAGTGAGTGCTGTTTCTGTTATGAAAAGGCCCTTCTGGTTCAGTGTAATTTACAGCTCATTAAGCCCCCAAGGGAAGTAGAGCAGGTAGCAAGTCTAGCCAGATGTGCTGGGAAGAAGTCTAGTTGAGCCATAGGACTCTGGAGCCCTGAGGCTGGACTTAAAGTGGGAGGACTGTGGGATTTCATTGCGAAGGAGGTGGAGGCATAAGGTCTACCAGCTGTGGAGGTGAATTCAACAGGACCAGAGCCAGGGCCCGCAGCTTGGCTGTCATCAAGACACCCTCTTGAAACAAGTTTTCAGGGGCTGGGGTGAGGGTATTGCAAAGTTACCTGCCTGTATGGAAGACTCATGAGTGCAGATATCAACATGTTGTCTGCCAGCTGTTTCCTCCAACTAGCTAGCTGTTTTCCATTTTTGTGGTTTCTGAGGCCTGTTATTTTTTAAGTGGCAACAGTTTACTGCTGAATTTTAGGATCAAAACCTTTCCTCCTAAACAACTGAATTTCCAGAACAATGGCTACTTGACATATGTGCTCACCAAGAAAATCACCTTGCAACCCTCTCCTTATGATGCAAATCAGGCATCGTCAGTGGAAAGACTAAATCAAAGCACGCTGGCCATACCAGAAGGGGAGAAGAGACAGCTCTAGATTTTGGTGGTTGCATGAGTCTCTCTCCTAAGTATTACACCTCTATTCTTGTGTTAAAGAGTTTATTTTTAGTTAACAGTAGAACAACAATAGTTTTAGCCTAGTATTTTTTACTTTATGTTAAGAGAAGTTAGGTTGCAATATGGCTAAGTGCCACAGGTGTGATCTGCAACTTACTGTCTATGAAGAAACTGGACCCCTGGTCTCGGCGTTTCTCTCTGGATAACAGAGAGGACACCCTCCTAGAGGCACATCCCAGGCGTTAGCTGACTGCAGTGTAGTGAGCTGCTCCCACATCCGTCTTGAGTACCCGGGGCCAAAGCTTTGCAGGAGTGTCCTTCTGTCAGACAACCAAGTGGGTGTCCTCGTGCCAAGGGCGGCCATGCTGTGAGCCCAGGTGCCTGGGTACCTTGGCCTCATGCATTGCCTGTGCCACAGGGACTGACACTTTCCTTGGCACCTTATTTTCCTCTATAAGCTATTTATGAAGCCATTTAAAAGCCAAAGTTGCCCCAAAGGTGCCCAGAGTAGATTTCTTGGGCTGAGTGGAGCGAGACCCCCTTGGTCACTGTAGGTAAGGGAGACCCTGGCTGAAACCGTGGCAGGGGTTGTATCTCACCAGGGTGAGATTTAGACTAAAGTACTCAGAAAAAAAAACATGGGGAGGGACAAAAACGATGTCTTCATGCAGTTTCATAGGAATGGAAAAAGAGTGCAACTTTTCAACCAAAAATAAAGCAAGTTTTCATCTGTACATCACATAGATGTGAGCAGTAAATGTTCTTCCATTTTGCTATTACTTTTTTTTTTTCTATTTACTTCAAAAAATAGATGCCAACTTAGCACCAGGTTTTAAAACCAAAGAGGAACACATGAAATGTTATAGTAAAGCTGGGAAATATACTTAAAGCAAAAATAATGTTTTATGTTCATTGGACCAGTCTGCCATAAAAACCCTGTGTTATTTGAAAACTTCAGCTTTTAAATAATGTTGTTCTGAATACAGAATACAGACTTCCAAACCAAAGAGTACAAGCAGCAACGAAGCTCTGTGTTTCTGAAGTTTGATCACACAACTAATTGGCTCATAATCTGATATATTATTGCTACAGTACATAGTCTGCACCTGTTCAAAACATCCTCCCATGAGTGGCTTTTAAATCTTGGTTAAGTGTAGTAAAAAGCAAGCATTCAAAATAATCTCTTCCAAACTATAATTTCTACATATTTTCCCTTTCAGTCAGTTAAATGGGATTGTCTGTCTGAGGCTTACAGTTTAGAAGCACCATAAAGTCTGGTAGATATGAGTTCCTCATGAAAGCCATATAATGATGGGCAAAAGTCCAAGAAATGAGGACTTAAAGGAGTTAATTTCCTACTACTGAAGGATGTGTGTGAGGTCATATGTGAAGTCATGATCTTCCATCGTAACCCCCTATTGCCTTTTGGAAGGGAATGGATGTTTGTTTTTATGGTATTTCTGAGTGAATATTTTAGTTTTAGAAGACCTCAGAACAAATGAAGGCTCAAGACTCTAAAAGCAGGACCTTAAATCTTTGAAATATTTTAAGTAATATGAGATAGAGACAGTGTACAGAAAAATATGTCATCAGGCATCTACTACCAACCTAGCAGTGTGTATCACCAGTGAAGACACATCTGACCAGCACCCTCCATGCCTGTACTAGTCTGGCAGAACTCGAAACCTTCCTCAGAAATATTTTTTCTCAGGAATCACATTCAGTTCTTGTGATTCTGCAAATGTAGTTACTTGGCTCTCCGTTCTTGTTTTCCCCAGCACTGGCAGTTTGTTGTTTTTCTCAAATGTTCATCTGGCTCTGTTTTGCTTAATCGTGGTGTCTCCCAAAGGTCTGCGCTAATGAGTTTCTGCATTTATACCATATGGTTTCTTTGCCATGGAGAAGTTCAGCTGCACAGAAAACAGATCTTGAGTTTCTTTATGTTCCCTTCCTCTTCTATCCTCACTGAAAACACTTCTGGGCAGCAACAATTTGTTGGGCCCAGTGACCCTGCTAGTTAGACCTAGGCTTCAGCTCTAAGACCATATATTATATTACTGCATAATTATATATGTGGCAACACATTGAAAGGAATTGTTCACTTCCCGCTTGATTTGAATTTGGGTTTGGATTGGATTTTGATTTAAGTAGCATTTTTGGAAGCTTCGTTTGAAATCCTTGGGGCCAAACTCATCCACACGTTCAAAAAGTGGTGGCAACTACTGATATCAGAGTGACCGGCTTCCTATTGAAGGAGCTGTGTGTCTCATGGTGGAGCTTACAGCCAGGTGTGATGGGGAAATTTCTTAGCAAGGGGAGTTTTGGTGCACAAACTTAGGAAAGGTCAAGCCAGGTGCTTGGGAGATGATCATAGCTAGAAGGAGGATCATACAAACTACGGCACAGTTTAGAAAATCAACCCTTAGAAGCTAAATATCCTGGATGGATAATAGAAAAACTCATTAAATATTCTCCACTCAGGGAACAGCCCTGCAGGGAATGTCCTTTAGAAGGAAGTCCTTAGAGGACTGTTATTTCCAGCTTTTTTTGGCAGTTGCTTTCTCTTTAGTACCTTGAATTCTCATCCCAGGGCACTTCTGGCACAGATCTGCTATCAGCAGCAATTCTTAAATCAGTGAAGCCCTGCAAATCCAGCTCCCGCCTGCATTTTCCTCATATGAATCACCTGGTTTCTCATTTTCTGCTGTTGTTGCAATGGACGCAGAGTTCGCATTATCTATGAGTTTCTCTGAGCCCTCTCCATGAAATTGAAAGTGTACATTAATATTCCTTTTTGTTAATTTAAGTAGATGCAGTGCTTGTTTTCTGGTTCAAAATGCCTACCTCTTGGGTAGGGACATTGGGACATTGCAGGGACATTGGGAAGAACCTGATCACCTGATACTTTTGATCCTAAGAGAAACAGCAGGCAGGAGGACAGCTCGCTCCAGGAGGGCTGTGCCAGGAAACCTCTGGAGCAGGGAGCCACTCAAGGGGCAGAAGATACATGAAGTACAGGAAGACGATGGCTGTCTTGAAGGATGTAGACTACTGGTTTTCATCCTTCTATTGGTAGACATGGCAGAACAGAATTTTAGAGAAGAAGTGAAAGCTTTTTAAAATATATACTTTTTTTTTTTTCCTCTGGAGGTGAGGAAGGCAGTATTAAATTTATCATAGCATCACTCCCTGAGATGCTCCAAAAATAGTTTATTTTTTCTGGGAATTTTCATTTCCCAACCTGTTTGCTCCCGGAGGCTCCAGAAGGTTTGATGCACCTTTTTTCCGGCTACTTTTCACTGACAAGAACCCTTAATAATTAGAACCCTTGCTGTGAAGGGCCAGCCACGCTCATGTCATAAAGATTGCCCTGCTGCTTTCTGCCAGTGGTTGTGCCAGAGCGGCACGTTGGCAGCGGGGCCGTGACCGCTCATCGCGGGCTGTGCTGGACTTGTGCTCTGCGTGTCGCCCCCACTTGTGGCCCTCAGAGGGACCTCTCAGACCTGCTGGGTAAGGACAGTTTTGTGCGAGCAGGAGACTCACCACGGTTGAAGTTCACTGCTCATGTCTTGCACTCTGTCTGCTTTGCAAGGCTGCAGGCAACTTGGAAGAGTGTTAACAGGGATGCATCGTGTTTTATTTCCGAGACATTAACAACCATTTGGGCATCAGTCTCAAGCTTTAGCTGATTATTCATGCTTTGCAAGAAGGGCAGAAAACAAAACTGTGTCTGTATATTCGAGACATCAGTCCCACTCTGCCTGCTGAAATCACTGTTGCTGCAGCATTTTACAACACTCCAGCCTTTTGCCCTATGTACTTTTCAGTTACTCTGGATTTTTTAATTGGGTGGTTTGGGTTTCTTTTGTCTAATTTTCTAGACACATTCTAGTGTGCAAGATACCTGTGGGATGTTGCCCAATACTATGAGTTACAAAAGCTCCCGTTTTTCACAAGCTGTCCAGACTTCTTGAAGCAGACCAAAGAGTGTTACATTAATGTATGGGAAGAAATTTAGTCTATATTTATATCCATTTCCAATAAAGCACAAAATTCTCCAAAAGATCTGCTTTAAACCTTTGTCTCTCAGCTTGAAATATGTTTCTGAAAGTAATAAAATTTTCCATTATACCAGTAAAGTAGACATTAAATTTTATTTCTGCAAGTATCAGAACTTCCAATCCCTTGAGGGATATCTTCTGTATATCTTTGCAAACTTGATAAATGAAGTACAACAAATCCAACTGATGTCCCACCTTCACAGCAGGGTTGTTATAAAATGCTGAAAAATATCCCGGAGTGTTAGTAGGATATTTGAAAGGCTCTAGCAAAAAATAGAAGGCCTTTTACCCCTGTGTGGGCATGTATTGTAAGGGCAATTTGCCATATACCTCACGTACTTAGAGGTGTCATCCTGGTGATGGAGAACACATCTGTGTGAAAAGTAACAGGGCCTTTTGATAAATGTATGCAGCTTTTACCTAACATCTTTTGGTACTCTGTCTCCTTGGGGCTTTATTATTTAGTATCTTCCTGCCTCCTCAGGTGTTGCTCTGTCCTCCTCTATGCTTCATTTTTTTTCCCCCTCTTCTTTTCTATTTATTAAAATATCTTATTATGAGACAAAATCTCTTATTATGTTATGTTGTCGTCTTCCGGATATAGAAATCCCACTTAGGCCAAAGGCAGGAGAAGCCTGTCCAACAGTATTGGGAGTTCGGCTACGTGGAAAATTATCACCCTGAAGAAGTGTGTAAACACTTACGGCATGTGAAGTGGGTAAACACTTACTGCACATAAACAAAAATTGGCTGAAATCCCAGCCCTGCTGGAGTGAGTGGATATTTCCCCATGGATTTTAATGAAGTCAGCATTTCAGTCCTGGAATTTCGGACCATGGAGCTGGTCTGTCTGGGGGGGTCTGGTGTCAGACAAAAATGCGAGAGATCTCATCCCAGAGGAGCTGGGGGTTTGGAGCAGGCCCTGTGTCACAGCGTTCTCTCACACGTTTCCAGTGCTGGGACAAATAGCAGCGGTTTCCTGTCTCTTCTTGACCTAGTTCTGCTCTTTGATCTTGCTCATCACCCCGGCAGGGACAGACCCCGGCAGGTCTGCCATCACCTCCCATGTGCTGGGGCCCTCCCAGGAGGTGGCACTGTGCAGACGAGGGCTGCCCCCTCACTGGGAGTCTCGGGCTCTGGAACAGAGAAGGTTTAATAGGCTAAGCCCACTCCCCACTACCAGACGGGACCCAGTGCCTCCTTCAAGCGTATTTATAAGCTTGACAGTTTAAAACAAGACTAATAAGAGACACTACCAGAACCTGAAAAGCTGATTTATCAGGATTAAGAGAACCAGTGAGTTTTTCTTAAGCTGATGGAACACAATCGACATTCAGACATTATCTTTCTGAGGCCGTTTTCCAATCTGCTCGGTTAACTTATGTGCTCTGCTTTTATTACAGATGGAAAGGCTGAGAAAGTCAGATCAGGCCTTGTCTGTGTGAAACACAATCCATCCCACGACCATGGCTGGAAACGGGAAAACAGTTCCCATTGTTGTGTATTTTTTTTTCTCAGGGATTCTTTCTTGTTTTGGCTGTTTTCTTCTAGTTGTTCTCATGTTCAGCTACAACGTTCAAGGTCATTCTCCTCTGAAGACACTTGATTTACTAACCAAAGAAGATGGGCATGTAATGGACTTGTCCTTGAATCTGCCAGTGCAAATGTCTTTGAATTAGTTTGTCCTGCTGAGCAGATACCCTGAAAAAAGCTCCTGGACGTAGTTGCTGTGGTCTTTGTCTACAAGCATGAATTAAGATGGAGTGTTTGATCCTTCCTTAAAATAACTTCAGACTAAACTGCGTCTACCTTGGGCAACCTACCTCTACTCTCCCATCCTATAGACACACCAGCAAGCTAGCTATGGTGAGGCTGTGTGATGCTCCTTGAATGCCCCTCATTTCCTTGCTTTGTCAGAAAGCAAAAGAGGTCACACTTTGAGATGGAATAAGGATGGAATAAGCCAACTTGATCTTTGAAGGGTGACCTTTTGCAGACACCCGGTCTTTGTAGACGGTCACTCTGGTGAATGGACACAGTCCTGGAAGAAGAACCAGAGGTATCTGGTAGGAACCAAGCTACCAACCCCCCAGAGAAAGATGCACTGCTGTGTTTGGGATTGCATCTGGGGAGGAATCAACACAGGCTTGTCCTTCCTCAACCTGCAGGAACCCAGTGTTGGCTGTTATGGGAGGGTACTGGGCCGTATGGACCATGGGGCTGCTCTCATGGTCTTCACAGTCCCCTGTCGTCTTGAAAACTTCTCCAAGCATCTGGCTGTCCAAGCTCCAAGCCTGCATGCGAGCTCCTGCTCCCTAGTAAGGATCCAGGACCGGCACAGCATTTGGATTGGATGGAAATGATGATTGTTTCATTATTCCAAAAATGACAAAATGATTTGCTGAACTCAAAATAGTAGTGTCTGGAACAGAAAGGTGTATATAGCAGATACCACAGGTCAAGCCAAGGAATCGGGGATACCTTATACTTACTGAGGGGTACAGCTGGATTTAAATAATAGTAGTAGTAGTAATAATAATAATAATAATAATAATAATAATAATAGAGCTCTGTCTCTGAAATGTCCCTGTTTGTGAGCGCCTCAGGGATATTTGGTTGGTATTGTGGGTGGTAGTTGGGAATGCTTTAAAATGCACTTGTAGGCCAGATCCAGGAGGCAGGCTGGTTGTCATCAGCTCCGATTTTGCCATTTCATTTCCACTCTCCCTCATTCGTGTGGAAAGATCCTGGAGCGCCCTGAGCTGTGATCTGTTTAGTTCTATTTTCAGCTGTCTCCTCTCTGAAGGAAAGTGATTTCTCACATGCGGTTGTTTTCCAATTATCACTTGTTGAGACATCCCTCTTGGCCCTATCACAAAGAGAATCAGGTGGCAAGTGCGTATTTACAAGCCTTTATTCTAAGGCATTGGAATGCCTGATTGATCTGAGCTTTGAACTGAAAATATATGGACTCTCTGGAACCTTATTTCTTATGGCTGAACTGATTCATCCTCTTACTCCTCCATGGAAGACAGAGAAAATTGTTACCCAGGTCCCTTGCATGTGGAATAGAGGGAGGAAGGTCCATTAGATTTAGAAAATCCAAGTGTCTCCTACAATGTGCTGTAAAATTCCCATTGTACTTGATATTAAGCAGGATTTTTTTTTCCCAGTTCCTGTCCACCCACTGCATATCAAGCTGTGACCCAGCAGCTGCTTCCTTTACTGCAGAAAAGGAAGCTTTATTTAATTATTTATTTGTTTGCTTGCTTTATAATATTAGTTTGCAAAGCACTTTATCAGGAAAGCACAGATTTATGCAGGGATGAGTGCAGCTAGCAGTGATGTGGCCTTTCTGTTTGCTCTATTCCAGTCACAAGATACATGGGATTATCTCTGAGCCCTCTTAGCAGCATAAGTATGAAAACTGGAAAAAGTGTGACGATAAATGAAATATTCCCATAAGCAGAGAGCAGATGGAATGGTTCTGCATCAAAAAATAGCTCAAATATTGACAATATTATAATAACACACTGAATACAGAAAAACAGAAGCCTTGGAGCCAATGGTGCCAGCTTGAGTGAGCAGCACCGAGGGCTGACCAGAGCTGAGCCTGCGCACATGGTTGCTCTCAGCAAGCCCCATCCCGACTCCAGCAGCCTCCAGGGCATCCCCGGGAGCACAGGACAGCTCGTGGTGTCTTGCTTTGAGCAGCCATGTCAGCAGCAGCGGCTCCTTCCATATGAACCCATAGCATCAGCTCTGCTGAACCCTCGTCCGCTGGTTTTCTTCTCTTCTGCAAGCTCCCAGAAATGGCAAAGTCCCAGCGGGAGCTGAGAGACGGGAGGATCTGTCCTGTCTGCAGTGTGGATGTTTCATGGCTCATAAGCGTTGATTTTTTTTGGCAGCTGCCCTTTCCTTTGCACCAGTGCGGTCAGCAGCTGTCTTTTCTCCTTGAACTTGAACAAATTTGACATTTTTCTGCAGTTTCAGTTACTTCGGTGAGCAATTTGTTGTTCAGGGTCTGAGATCTCTAGTATTTGTACCAGCTGTTTTCCTTTTCTAGCTATTTGCACACATCTGATGGAATGATTTCATTAGACCAGCTTCAGGCTCATTGTGTTCGATGCCCCAGTTTCTCTTACAGTTCATTTAAAAGCAGTCCATTTTCTTCCTTCAAGTTTCAGAGAGTGAAATTGAGCTGCATCAACATGCTGGTAATTTCTTGTTGTTTCTTACCCATCTTTTCACTTACAGACGTCCTACTTTTTTGCAGCAAACAAAACAACCATTATGCCCATTCTTTGTACATGTTACTTGACTCAGAATCTAAGCACCAGCTCACAGAGCTTTTAATCTACAAATGTCTGTATTCAGTGAGTTATTTATTTGGGCTCTGTTTCATGTAAATAAGTATATAAATAAATAAAACTTGTAGGATTGGTGAACCTAAAGGAGAAAAACAGCATCTTTGACAGTGCCAGAAGGACGGAAAGAAGTCGGTATAGGAGCTCTTTGCTTACAATGAGGGGACAGTAAGGAAAGAGGTCCTTGAACCTGGACTGAATAGGCTTAATTTTACCTGTGTTTTCAATCCTGGAGCTTTTTGTGAAAAACAGCTAACAGAAATCACACTGGGAAAGATATAAAAGGTATGATCAGGTTGCAAAAAGCACGGGCAATTTGTTGAAAAGTTCAGTAATAACACCAGATGGCTGGAATGGAAAATGCCCTAAAAATGTATGATTACTCCCTGAGCCAAACAGTTGAAATTTCAATACACTAAGTGGGCTATTTCTTTATCAAACATGACAGTAGGCAAAGCTAGCTGTAGGCTAATGTATAAATATGAACAAAGACCGGTATTTAAAGCCATCCTTCTGAATCCATCCAGTAAGAACAGTTATTTATGTCTAAATCATAATCTGAACCTTTCTAGTCTGTCAGTCATTAAGTTAGGAAAAATTGCAGTATAAAAAATCAAAAGTATGAGAAAGCAGGTCTTTTTTTCCCTAGTCAGTTTTATGTTTTCCATGGCTCCCTTCTGTGTTGCTCTCATTCCCCAGGTATATGATGGATTCATATTAATTTGAAAGAAGAATCAGGTGGCCTCGAAATACCTTATTTTAAATTACTTGTGCACTTGGGCTTCTGATCCATGCTGCAATCTGCTGCCATAAGCTTTTGTGGGACACTTAGGGATTTTTTTGAAAAGGATAATCAAGCGAGTTTACTCCTAGGGCAGCATGGGTTAATCCAGTGTAATTTTGCTGGGTTAATTAAAAGTGGAACGACACAGTGATCATATCAGAGTGCTAATTGAGAACAAATTGATAAAACAAGTTGCTGAAACCACAGCATCATCAAATGAATGCTGCAGGTAATCAGAAAGGAGTGCAAGGGTGGAAATATAAGGAATTGCTTTGTGTTAGCCTGGTGTCAACCTCTCCTGAGACTAAGAGACAAAATTTAAGGAAAAGACATCTTCCTTTCTGCCCAAAGCTCCAGGCTGGAGTCTAGCCAGAACGTGAAATTATTTAGACAGTGGAGAACCATTCTGGTGTGGGCCCATGCAAAAACTGCCCAGAGGATATCATAACCCTGCCCTCTTCCATTTTAGGGAAATGAAATTTAGAGAGTTCTTAGTGATTCCTCTTCAATGCCTCTCCTTTCTACTTGGCTGCTGTTACTAGTTATGGGCTAACTGTTCTCTCCAAATGCTGCAAGTGCTCTGCAAAAGCCAGAAACTTCTCAGGAATGACAAAGGTCTCCTTTGCAGAATCACAGGATGGTTCAGGTTGGAAGGGACCTCTAGAGATCTAGTCCAACCCCCTGCTCCAGCAGGGACACCCAGAGCATGTGGCACAGGGTCGTACCCAGGTGAATGGACTTCCATGGAGTTCAGAAGAGGTGATACCCAAACAAGTCCTCTGCTCACAGACCAGCTGATCCTTCCCCTCCCCAAGCACTTGGTTACACTCAGTGAAGTGCAGGGCACTGCTCTTAAAACTCATTTCCTTCTGGGGACGCTCTGTTCCAGCATAAAAGCAAATATATGCTGTACTCCAATTTGGTAGCTTTGGAAAACTTCCTTGAGAATGAAGTCACTTTTCTTTTAGACCTATTCATAGATCAGCATAACTAAATTATTCCGAAATGGTTTTTCCAGTATAAAATGTCCACCAGATCATTCATGGCGGTTAACTTCCTTCCTACCAGAAGGTCCCTCGTGTGGGATTCACAACATGTGAAACTGTCATCTCTACCCACTGCTGCTAACTAGCCAATCAAAGGAAAATTTCTCAGGCTTCAAAATAATTTTGAATAAGGTATTATTATGTTTTTATTTAAATTTCCTTTAAAATTCAAGTTGATGTATTTCTCAGAAGAAGCCTCAGTCTCCTCTGGCTTGGTTGCTGTCTTTATCCTGGCAACTTCAGAGGAACACACCCTGTAAAAACTCAATACGATGCCACTTTCCACATGTTTTCTTCTCAAGATAGACTAGAGCAAGGAAAAAAAAAAGTGAGCTTCTATCTGTGAGGATAGAAGTCTTCACTAGTAAATTTTTAGTTCAGTCTTCACTAGTAAATTTTTAAGACCCAGATTTTTAAAGATGTTTAAATAATTGAAGGTCCTGACAGATGACTTGCAGGATTTTCAGTACTGCCTTTAGGGTTATTTGTATTTTTTTTAGTTTCTAATTAAAGATCCATGTCTTTAGAAATCTGGTATGATGCCTAATTAATGGATGCTTTATCCAGATAAAAAACTGTCCAATGGATTTCCTAGTTTTAAAAATCTGCAATTAATTCCACTATGCAAAATATTCAGCTGGCTGTCAGATGGCTTGTGATTTATTGTCTCAGGTGAGGGTGATCATCAGAAAAGCATGCTTCTTAGAGATGTGTTAGTCTGTATGACAAACACAAGGTGAGGAAGGCAAAATGCTTAAATACTTTTTTTTCCCCTTATATATACATTGGGGAAGTTATTTCTGCCATTGTTTCTTTACATATGACGTAGGGTAGGGAATTGTGTCTCCTCCTTCCCCATGGCTGGTCATCACAGACACATTATGTAACACTAGGGAGAAGATCAAAGCTGTCATTCACTCAAGGTGACTCCAAATGTGATTTAGTGCAGTAATCCCCAGCAATGGATGAATGGTGAAAGTGTGGGAACAGCATTTCTGCAGTGCCCATTCATTGAAATAGCTTCAAATTCAAGAATAAGATAATATTTGGCTGCAGTGGACAAATGGAGGTGTAAAAACCTGCCTTGGCTTCAATGAGCGGTTGGTGATAATAAATATATTTCCTGTCTTAATGCAAGGAAGCTCTGTGTGGCCTCCCTGTCACAAAGAACCCCCCCAAAAAAAAATGGCCAAATGATTTATTGCAGCTGAAATAATTTTATTGTTCAATGGCTGAGACGTAGGCCTGCTGAGGGTTAATACATCATATCTGGCAGAGCAGGCACGGTTGTGCCACAACTGGCCAACTCCAGAGGGAGGGATAGACAATGATATCCCTACCATAAAGTTCTATGGGATACATGAAATATATGCAGACAGACGAGCATGCTGTATTGGATTTGACATATTGTTAATGAATTAAAAAAAAATAAAAATCATGGTATATTCATTAAGACTTTTCCATGGGGGCTCTAACCTGAACCATAACTTGGATTTAAAGGTCTTGAGACAAGATGCAGAAATTTTGCCTTTGGATGAGGCCCAGTGAATGCACTGGCAAGATAAATACACACTTCTCCCATCCTCATCTTCCTTAGGACTCTGCAAAACATTGAGGCTTAGCTCTCCCGTGGAGATACATTGGTGCAGTTTCACTCGTCACGGTCGAGGTACAGTAATTTAGAAAGGCCCTATGCACTTTAAATCATGTCAGTTTTGACAGAGATAAAGGGCATACTCCAGACCACTGTCCCCTCTGAACTATTGCATCCCCTCTGTTTCCCAGTCCCCACATAACTGTTCTCCTTAGTTTTGATTTAAAACCAGACTTGTCATACATTTTCTCATCCATCACCACAGCAGTTCTGACTTGGACCTGCTATAAAATCCATGGAAATATGAACACTATTCTTTTGATGAAGCCTTTCAGGAGTTAAATCCGTGATTTAACGGATTTAATTATCCAAGGAGCACTTGGATCTGTGCTCCTGGACACCCTCATGTCCAGCCACCAAATGTGCCCCAACCAAAGAATTAAAAACAAATGAGTCGTCTTCTGTCAGAAGATGGCTACTGATACCCAGACAAACATCTCATAGACCCGACATGGAGGGACTTTCTAGCCAAACCATGAGAAGTCACCTGGGGTGGGAGGAATCACTCCCTAATTTGGGGTAAACTGAATTTTAAGGCTTTTGATACTGTGCCTCATAACATCCTCACAGACAAGCACAGGAAGTGTGGGCTGGATAAGGGAACGGTGAGACAGATCAAGAACTGGTTGAATGGCAGAGCTCAGAGGGTTGTGATCAATAATGCAAAGTCTGCTTAGAGGCCAGTAGTTTGTCCCCCAGGGGTCCATACTGGGCCCAATCTTGTTTAATTTATCGATGACCTGGATGAAGGCACAGAAGGAAAAAACAGGATCTTGCACCTAGGGTGGAATAATCTCATGTCCTAGTACAGGCTGGAGGTTGACCAGCTGGAGAGTAGCTCTGCAGAGAAGGTCCTGGGTGTCCTGGTGGACAACAAGTTGATCATGAGCCACCGTTGTGTCCATGTGGCCAAGAAGGCCAATGGCATCCTGGGCTGCATTAGGAGAAGCATTGCCAGCAGATCAAGGGAGTTGATGGTCCCTCTCTATTCCAGATGAGGTCTCACCATGCTCTGGGCAAAAACAACCCAAAGCATCCACCTGGATGGGAATGGGTAACAACTAAAGGAGAGTAATTTTGAGAGCATCTGTGGGACAAGAAGAGCTGTAAGGACAAAAACTTTAACACGGAATGTGACAGGTAGCACCATGCCTATGTGCCTAGACCAAACAACTCAGACATCTTGGCTTGTGTTACTAGTGGGAGCAAATTTGAGGCTCTGCAGAGCAGCACCTTGGGGACCCACACGCAGGCAACATGAACGTTTTTCTGGGATACCTCCTTCAGCCTTGCTCCAAGCCCTAGAGCGTGCTGAGGCTGCTGCAGGATGCAGGGTGCTGCACCCACCTTCTCGCAAATCCCTGAGCCTTCCCCAGGTGTCTTTGCAGATTTGGGTGTTTCTGTTTTAACAGTCCTCTGCAGTAATTAATACAGAGGGCTGTGCCTGGTTCTGCAGAGCCCATTAATCACTTTTGCTGAGACAGAGCAACTATTTGTACAGAGTTTTCAGGGACTATTGCCCCAGCTCCAGGATTTGTCAAACTGTATTACAAATGGTATTTTAGTGAGCTTCTCAGTTCCCAGTGGCCCATAACCTGTCTGAGGCAAAGTCAAATATTGTTGAGCAGGAGAAATTTCCCAGAAAAGGGCTTATCTGTTCCAGATAGCTTTATTATATAAATAGGGATTAGATATGGAATATAAATGTAATTAATTCCTTAAGAGCTACATATGCTAATGGCATAGAAATTAATCTTTAGTGGTGGCAGAAATAACAGTGTGACCATTTCATAGAAGTTCTTTTATAGAAAGATTTGTGGAGATATTCAGTATCTCACCAAAAATAATAGTTTATTTTCCTTCTTGTTATTATTTTAATTTACTAAGATTGATTAGAAACTGGTAGTTCTTATTTGTAAGTGTTTCAATAGGGATTAATTAGTAACTCAAAGAAAGGGCAGAGCAGTCACAAGCTAGCCTAGCTACAAATATTTTACTGTATTGAGTAGGAGAATGAGCCAGTATTTTTGGCTTTCAGATCTGTCCTAATCATTATTTGGCAGAATGAAGACCTGAGATTGGGTTTTACAAAGTCATTTAGTTTGCCTAAATATTCCAATGTGAGTTAGGTGCCTAATACCTTTGGGATGCTGACCTTTGATAGCATAAAAAGTAATTTCCCAGCTATAACTTGGAAACTCTTACAATAACTGGATACATCTCATGTGAACCTATCAAGAGATGTTGAACATAACATAAACTTACCCCATCAAAAAATTACCAAGATAATCACAAAGCTGTGACTGTCATATATTATATATAAAGCTTCTACCTGCATATGCAGATAGTCCGGTACCTTCCCGCAGCACTTGTTCTCCATCCCATACTTTCCACTTCTCCTCAGCTCATAGTCCTTGGATCTCTCTGGGCACCTGTGCCTTGGGCACCTCCAGCTCAAACTGAATGTCACAGGGTTTCCAGTGGCTCTCCAAGAGAGGAAACCTTGTTGGGGAAGGAGAAGTAAGAGGGAAAGCAGGGGACGGCAAGGCAAGGTGCAGGGATACAGCCAGAGTTAAGTAGTGTTCATGGCACTCTCAAATATGCCAAGTGACAACCCTAGGCAGGGGAGGAGGATGTCAAGAGAAATGTGCCAAGAACTAGAACACGCTGTCTTGGCCCAACAAACTGTAAAAATCCTCAGAGATCCTTCAGAAAAAAGCAACGTGGAAGCAGGGCACTGCTGGTCTCCATCAGGAGAATGGTACCAAGTTTGGTCCTGATGAAGGCAAGTTTGTGCCTAAGCAGAGGGCAGCTGAGAAAGCCATAATCAAATGAGAAATGGAGTTTAGAAAAGCATATATTTGTTTGATATATAAAGTTTGATTATTAAAAAGTTTGGTTATGTATTTTGAGCAATCCTACCACATGCAGTTTGAGTCAGCTAGCTACTTCAGAGGCTTTTGGAAGGTACAAGTGAACAGATGGTGTGGTTTTGACACCATCAGGGAGTGGGCAGTGAGTATTAGTAAACTGACAAGTATCCATTGAAAACGATTCCAAAGTAGATAATTGAATAAGTTATAAATAACACACACACAGAAACCTGAACAGTTGAAAAACATGGAATGAGGGGAAAGGAATTTTAAGATGTATTCTCATTTCTTATCTTTTCCTAGCCTGTTACATGCAGAGACCAATTAGAAATCTAATAAATTAAACATCTTTCACATATTTCCCATAGCTGAGTCTAATTATCTGCTATTTTGATCTGGTCAAGCATGTGTATTAACATTGTTTTAGCTCACAATAACATTATATAAACACAGGAAAAAAGAAAACCCTGATTTTAAGTTCCTTCGGTGTCACAAAGAACCACACATAAAGAAATCCACTAGTGAGCCCAAAGCAGTGAATTGTATGGATGCCATATCCTTTTCACCTATCTTACGCTCAGAAGAGTGGCCAGGCTTGCCTGATTCCAGGATTGTCCTGGTCACCAGTTATGGCTTGGATCTTTTTTTGTGCGTGTGTGCAAACCCAGCACTGATTGCAGAGGTCCTGTCCTTGAGCATCTTCTCACAAGACTATTTGCCCACACTCCACATTAGAGAACGTTTGGCAGAAAGCAGAGCCCCTCTGGCTCTCTAAAGTGGGTCTGAATAATATATAATAATATGTAATAAATCTGCTATCTTGCCAGGTGCTGCTGCTTGGGATGCAGAAAATACTTCAGCCTGAAAACACCACAGAGATCTTTACAGTCATGAATGGCATCTTTCTTCCTCTACAAGGACAAGGAGGAGGCAGGTAGGACTTTCAAAACAAACAAGAAAAAATATACATATATATATTTTCACAGAATGTGTTCAAGTTGTTCAACTTCACCACAGAATATTGTAGATGTTAAAAGTTGACATGGTCTCAAGGAGAGGCTGGACAAATTAGCTGAACAGAACATTACTGAGTACTATTAAATAAAACATTGTTTCTGGGTCAGGAACTCCCTAGCAAATTGTCAGAAGCTTGGAAAGTAATGTGGTGAAGAAGCAAAAAAATGCTTTATTTATTTTCATCCCATTCCTAAGAAACAGCTTTTGGCCGCTATGGGAGGTATGATGCTTGGCTAGGTGGATTTTTTGGACTGTCCCAGCACAACTGTCCCAGTTCTTGCATACTTAGGAGCTGGCAGAGAGGTCAGAGGTAGAAAGAAATAGTTATGAATTCTGTGAAAACTCTTTTTTTTCTTTCTTTCTTTTTTCTTTTGTGGCAACCTGCTCATCTGAAGGGAGCGTGGGTGCAAAGCTTCCTCAGTGTTTCTCCAAGATAGTCTGAATGAAGAACTACCCCTAGGTGTCAAACCAGCAGCATCTTTAGTCCCAAGGGAATGAACATGGTAAAAGGATGGTCCTGCATCAGCTAGAAGTCAAGACCACAACGGAAAGCTCTGAGATCCCCTGTTGAGTTCCTATGAGGAGATTAGACTTAAAAGAAAACACACCATGCATTGGACCGTGATTTTCAGAGCCACAAGAGCCTGTATCTGCCCAAGGCTATTGCTGAGAGAATCCTCAGGAGCGAATAACTACATGGATTCACCCTAAGAGCAGGAATAAGGCTGCTCCCAGATGCTGTGTGTGCATGCCTGGCAGTGGCCACATGCAACGTGAGGCTAGCGCCACGCATGGATTTGGCTGCAAACCTGCCAGCGGTGCGAAGCGTGCAATGTTGGAAAACCTGTATAAAAGAGGAAGGTTTGGGCATAATAAAACTCCCATTATGTGGGAACTCACAAGTATAAATGCAGTATCATAGAATCATAGGATCATAGAATGCTTAAGGTTGGAAGGGACCTCTAGAGATCATCCAGTCCAACCCCCCGGCTCCAGCAGGGACACCCAGAGCACGGGGCACAGGGTGGCAGCCAGGCGGGCTGGAAGATCTCCAGAGAAGGAGACTCCACAGCCTCTCTGCACAGCCTGGTCCAGGGCTCCAGCACCCTCACTGTTAAGCAATTTTTCCTTAAGTTCCTGTGGAACTTTTGATGCTTGAGTTTATGGCCATTTCCTCTAGTTCTGTCGCTGGCCACCACTGAAAAGAGGCCGGCCCCATCCTCCTCACTTCTTTTCTTAAGGTATCTATATACCCTGCTTAGATCCCCTCTCAGCCTTCTCTTCTTCAGGCTGAACAGCCCCAGCTCTCAACCTTTCCTCATAGGGCAGGTGTTCCAGACCCCTGATATCTTTGTAGCTCTAAGCAAAAATCTGCAATAGGGTTTTCTTCTGTGTTAGTCAATATAGCTCCCTGTTTTAAACATGCAGAAATTGAATTAGAAAGGGCAACAAAATGTTCTTAACGGGATTAGAAAGATTTTTTTTTTCTATTTGTTTATGGCTTCTTATCTCCATTCCTTATATTGCTTGACAGCTAAGCCATTTCTGCTTCACGTTGCACTGCTGGCCAGTCCTTTCCTCAAGTTAACACCCAGAGACACTCTTACTTCATTTTTTTTCTCCTCTCCGTCTCTTCCTTGGTTTCCTTTAAATCCCAGTGACTAATCTACTGCCTTTCCTGCTTCCCAGCTCTCGGCGCTGGGCTTTCTGACTGGATCCTTGTTAACAGCTTTGTTGTTTCCCTGTATCCATACACAAAGTGCAGCTGTGTACTCCCAGGCCGAGCAGCAGCAGCGGCAAGCAGAAGATAAAGTCCCCCCGGAGAGAGGCCAGCCCGTCTCCCCTCTAACAAGCTGAAGCAGCTTTTTCAGAATGACTGCCTCTGTGGGCAGGCAGCTGAGCTCGCCGAGATGAATTTTGGGCTCAGAGCACACAGACATAATCATTACCAAAATACATCACCAGCCCATCTCCACAGCATTAGTCTATTCCTAAATCACGAGGTGTGCTCTCTCTTGTGCTCCTGACTCACTTCGTACTGAAACTCTGCTTTTTGTCATTCTCTCGCTGTACAACACCATCTTTTCCCCTAAAATTGTAAATTATACCTGCTGGAGCTCTTATTTGTTCATTCCCTGTATCTATGGTTGTTCCCTATGTGAGATATTACTCCCACATTAAGATATGAAATACACAGTCGTTTGCTGTGAAACTTTTAAATGAAAGATGCAGTATAACTATATATAATAGTATGTTCTTCATCTTGCATCTGACAAGACATTCAGGAAACTACAGGAACATATTAAAGCTGATGGAGAAGTCACTCATACTGAATCAGGGTAGCAGAAGACAAATGAGCAGGACTTTTCTGGACAGCCTATGTCCCTTTCACCACCAGAAGGCACTTATTCTTCAAGTCATACCATATTCATATTTAATTTAATGATTCATAAACATCCCAGGTTCCAGAAGCTCCTAATTAACTCATCTATTTACTGTTGTTAACAGATGCTCAGGGTGATTTATCATACAATACCGGTCACATCAACACATAAATCCAGCCAACTGAATTGGCAGACTCTCTTGGTGAATATCTTCTGCTGCTGGTAGATGAGGCTCTTTGTCTTAAAATCAGTATTAATGCCCTGCACACTGAGGCTGATGCTTTCTTCCCCTGTTACTTTGCACATACTGCATACATTGTTGCCTATACCACTGTTATTTCCCTTATTAAGAAGGTAAGTAAGTGAGGTACTGCCTAGGTTTCAGGGTATATATATCTATGCTGCCTGAGAAAGAAAATCAATAGCCCAAAGAACTTCTCACATGAGCTCCTTTTAATTTACCTCTGGTTTTCTGTAGTTCTGAAAACAATATTGGTCCCTCAGACTTGCTCCAACAAAATGACCTTAAACTTTATTAGAGAAGTCACACTGGGGACCTTGTCTGTAACAGCAATATGGCCAAATTGCTAGACCATTTGTTAGACTGATAAATAAGCGAATGAGACTTTGATATTGTGGCTTTGGGCAAAACACTGAGCCCAAGCCCTTGTAACAGCAGAGTTAAATCCAAGAGGCACTACTGGGTGCAGCAGGGGTTTAAACAACACCGAGGAGGATTCAGAGTACTCTGCAATCTTAAATTCTGCGCAGGGCTGCTAGACCTCCACCCCTTGACTGCCGGGTGCCCATATAGCGAACCTATAGCAACGCATCAGGTAAGAGACACGGGGCAGAGAGCATCTGTGTGGGCAGCTCACAGGCAGCCCTGCAAAAGCCCCGGACGGTCACAGACCAGTCCCGGCCCCTTTACAGATTTCCTCTACTTCACTCCTTTTGTTCCAGTCTTTCTCAATAGTGACACTGTGATTCAGTTTGCATGGACAAAATACTAAGGACACATGGATAGATACCATTTTAAACTCTTGAGGTAGGAGTCATGCTCAGTTCTTTCTGCAGTAATCATGTTCATTTTTTTGTCCTGTTTTTTTTTAAATGCATTTCAGTTTTGTTTTGCACCTGCAGTGAAAATGGCTGCTGTAAATACCACAAGTTTGTTTTCTGCTCAACCATTAAAAAAAAAAATCTTTTTCTTAAGTTACTGTCTTACTACACTCTTTACTCAGAATGTGATTCTGAAGATGAACCATCTGTGGAAAAGTCTGCTCCAAGCTCCATACATAGCAGCACTTCCCAAGGCTATACATAGACTGGGGAGGAAAAGAAATATGAGCAATGTAGTTTAACATTACCTTATTCCTAAACAAATGAGAAAAGGAATAGGATAGCTTGGGAAAGGTGGTATGTGTTAAACCACTGGGCTGTATTTAAGAATTTCTAGGAGTTATTGAATTTCTCTTCTGGACCCACTGTGCATTAGCAACCAAGAGAGAAGAGGTGTGCATGACTGCTTTGGTTCTTTAATTAAAGCTTTCAGCTAGAGCAGAGCATCCCTTTTTGCTGCTCTCGTCTCTAGTGGTCACATCCCAAGCTATAGTTTCTCAGACAGAAAAGTGAAAGGTCTGGTGCACTCCTAACAGCTTTGTTGGGATGAACAGTTTTGATCTGGGTCTGCAACAGCAGCATTCTATGTTATAAGCACTGTATGTACTGACACACTTGAAAGAAGCCTCTAGAGATTTTCCTCTTAAGGCTGGTTTAACTTTCATTATTCAAGCTATTTTTTCAAATCACGTGAAACAATTGCCCTTACAATTTGAAAAGAAAAAAAGAAAACCATTCTTATAGCTGCACATGCTCACAGCATGCACATACGATAGATACTTAAGGATCTGTTTAGATAATGCACATGCAAGAAATATCTTGCAAAATATATGATTCATACATGTAAGGATTACTTAAAAACATGGCTTAACCTCATGTATATGACAAAAAAGTATTGTTTTTAGGAACTGCATTTTTCTTAAGCAGAAATGCACAGAGTGCCGTTAAAATTAGTAAGCTAGGACTGGGAGCAGTGTAACACCAGGCCTATGCCCTGATACTTATGTATTACATTATGTGCTCCTGTATTATGTCATCTGAGCTACTCACTTCTGTCTCCTAAAGTTATCATGCATTCAAAGCACACAAAATGCCACCTACAGAAAGTCACACTTGGAATTCCATTTTTTGCAGCTCCTTCCTCCATTCCAGTTCCATTCTGCCTTCACAGTGAAGGAAGCGCAGCTCTCATTGCTTGCCCTGTGGAGCTGTGCCCTGCTGTGACACTATTAGAGGTCAGACAGTCCTTTGATTCGGTGTGTTTAATTCTCCCTAATTAAATACTAGAGCACTAGCACAGGAGTTATCATGAAGAACCAAAGAGCAACACACGTGTCTTTGGGGAAGGATTAAAGGAGACCTCCTCCCTGGAGATGCTGGAGTTGGAAATGCAGATGGAAAGGGCGCAGGGACCTGGGGGGCAGCCTGCACAGTCCCTGCAGCTTTTCACAGACTGCACCAGGAATAACTATCATTAAGCTCTCCCTAATTAACGCCAAGCTGACTGAACTTGAGTGAGTAAATGCTTTTCTAATATTTTAGGATCTCATTTGCCAAGCTTCATGAACAAAGAAAGTAAGGCAGGACAAGACATTGAGTTGAGGAAGGATGTCGTAACAACACGTTTCAGCAGCACAACAACAATCACATGTCCTAGAGCATGTCTTCCCTGAACAATAAATGAACATAAATTAACAATAAATATATTGGCTTATGCAGCACTTGCAGAATAATGTAAGATGGAAGGGCCTTCCAGAGATCAGCTGCCCTGTTAGATATCACCTTTGCAAGACCATATTCAATATAAAAGCATATATATTTAAGATAAAGTGCTCTGCTAGATCATTTCCAAATGCTGTAGAAAAGCTGTTAAAAATAGAAAGATGTGTGTCTTACCAAAAATTTATGTGAACCCCAAGAAATAGTTTCTAAAAACTGCTTATGACCAGATGAACTCTGTGACTTTAAGCAAAGCACTGGGGAGAACAATGAACCGTGTGCGCCTCTAAATATTTCACAATAAACTCAATTAATGAATAGCTGAATGAACTATCAGGGTGATAACCTGAGAACACTGAGGATGCAATAATAAGCAGGAAGACCTCATAAAATAAGTTTAATATTAAGCAACTTAATTTTACATTACTGCATATTAACCTTTTTTTTTTTTCTGCAAAGTTCAGTGTTTTCAAAGTCCAGTACTGTTTACTCTTCTTCCTCCTTCTGCACTGACTGCATGACTTCCTTTTTAACTCTATTTCGCTTTCTGTTTCTTTTCTTCTTTTTGGCAGAGGGTTCTTGGCTCTGGTCTGTTTTCTTTTTCTTCTTCAGACAGCTGAGAGGATTGGGGCCACCTGCCCTTTTACGTTTTCTTCTTTTTTCACCTTCTTGCTTTGTTAGACCTTCTTTTTCTTTAAGTTGCACAATACTTTGTTTTTGGTGCTCTGGGACAAGTTGATTTGTCTGCAACATCTGAACAAATGCCAAAGATTTAGGAGAAGGTTTGTCTAATACCATAGTGTTCTGAATAATAAAGAGGAGAGGAACACCAGGCTTCTTTTTCACTTTGTTTGCTAAATCTTGGTCCTGTAAAATTAAATACTTCAGTCAATATTTTGGGATTAAACAATATTTGCAATTCAAATGCATCTACTTTCAACACAAAACCATAAAGATAAATTACTTTATAAAAAAGATAAGACACTTAATCTAGCAGATATCTCTGTTGGCATCTTTCAGAGCTATTTAAATTTCAACTTCTATCCTTCTGCTTAGCTGTATCCCTGATAGAAAACTAACAATATGTTTCTTTCTCCTTGTATCTACATTTTTTGAGGAAAAGTCCAAGTCCTCAGTATTTGCTCTATGACTTTATAAGAAATCCCATTATATTTTCTGTAACAAGTCATTTTAAATTCCTTGTCTTACATGAGAACACCGAATGTTGCAGAATATATTGTATAAATTTTATGGTGACAATAGCAGACCTGAGAAAATACGAAGTATCTTACTTGCACACAAGTTTTATCTTTTTATTTTGTTGTTTTCTTTTTGGTGATTTTTCCTAAGTTAAAACTCCAAAATTCTTAAAAACTGAACAGTGGTTTAACACAATATAATTTCATTTTACATACTAATGTGCATAAGAGTTTGGTGAGGGAAGGTACACACGTGCCAAGCACAGAATGTTTTTGTTTCTACTCAGTATACATTAACTCTCTCGATTGTTTTCATATATGTCAATAGCTATTCTGTATGTTGTCTACCTTTACCGCTAAACAATAATATAGATCTTGAGCAAAACCAACTAGTAAAACCAAAATATTCTCCATTTAATAATCTGTCAGTACATCACTTACAAACAAAATGGAGTTGCATCTCCTATGAGCATTTACCTGAGTAGCAATAAAGAAGTGATGAGGATTGCCTTCCTCAATCATGGAAAGTAAACACGCCGAACCACTCACAGGATTCTTGAGGTGAGAACAGTTTCGAACTTGAAACTTTTGGGCAATTAATTTTGCACCATACAGTGCTTTCCCCAAAGATTCCAATTCTTTCAGAACACACCTGAAAAAAAGAAGTAATAGTAACTTCTAAACAAGAAAATAACTACAGAGTTTTTATAAGTTTTTATAACTGTAACAGATTGTCATTATGAACCCTCATACACAAGAGGGAAGGAACTCTGCCCACTTGCTCAGGCTGTATGATTTGTAAAAGGCACCCAGCAATCTTACAGCAGTAACTACTCTGAATGTTTCAGTAGGATTTCTCTAGTGCTGAGCAAGACTGACCAGTAATAAGTCACATTACATGGATTTAAAAATGTTTTCTATTGGTGAGAATGCTAATTCCTTACAGTTCTGTCTGGGTATCACCTCACACATGAAAATAATATTCTAACAAATAAACCAAAAATGCTTTTAATTAGGACAAATTCATTAATCAGTGCAAGATAAACCCTATTTTCATGTTTGGCCTTGTTTCAAATTTGCCATCAGAATCAGGCAAAAGAACAAGACTTTCCATATGATTGAGACCCTGCATTTTTATCACTGTATAACACTCCTAAAAGACAATAGAAGGCAACCCTAAAATCCTCCTCTTTCCACAATATGTGAGCTGTGAGGTGTGCACAACATAAGGATGCTAGCTGGGATCTTCAAAGCAAGAAACTCATAAACCTAACTCACTTAACTTAATGCACTCAGTCACTATTTTATGTGGAAGAGGGTAGGAATATACAGCTCTGAAATATCTGCAAGGCTACAGTATTATGGCAATTTATCTAAGTAGGCTTTCCAAAAATCTCTTTGGAACTATTACTGCTACTAGCATCTCTAGAACAACTGCAAGATTCCCAGAGACGCAAGCTCAGCCTTTGAGAGAACCTTTGTGGAGACTTTAACCTGCACTTATTGCAAAGCTCCACAGAGGGAGGCAGCTCAGCTCCTTGGGGGGTCTACGTGACCAGCGAGAGCACCGGGGCAAGGGAGGATTCAGCTCCCTGAAGTGCAGACAGGCCCTAATATCCCCCTCAGCCGTCATCACCACAGCCCCTCCGGAGCACTGAGGGGAGGTCACATCCTTCTGGTGGATGATTGAAACCCAGGGAGCTGAAATCCCCTCCTGAACTGCGCCCGACTGCAGAGGCGGGACCAGCCACCATCCCGCCCCCACAGCACAGCGCGTGCGCATGGGGAAGCCCCGCGCGCACGCGCACCGCGGCGGCCGCCGCCAGAGCCCTGCCCGCGCACGCGCACCGCGGCGGCCGGGCCAGGCCGTGCCGTGCCGTACCGGGTGGTGCAGAGGTGCGTGGCGCCATCGAGGTACCCGGGCAGCTGCTCCCGGATCTGGATCTTGTTGCGCAGCGCGGCCTGGCAGAAGGTGCCGTCGAGCAGCACCTGGAAGGGCTCGCGGAACTGGAAGTTGTTCTTGTAGAAGCCCATGTTCTTCTTGGCATGTTTCTGCCGCGTGATCTTCATGGCGCCGCCGGAAGCTGTAGCCGCCTCAGCCCGCGCGGCGGCGGCACCGGGCGGGGCGGGGCCGTTAACGGCCGCCAACCGCCGGCTCGCAGCCTGCCGCGCGCGCGGGGCTGAGGGGTGTCGGGGTCGTAAAAATATCGATGTTAAGCTCAGAAAACACAAAGTGCCTTTTTTTTTTTTTTTTTTCCTCCTTTTAGTGTAATTACAAATTACTGTCCCGGAGACTTGAGCATGGTGTAATGGTGCATCAACATAGTTTCTTTAGGATAGCGTATTCAGTGCCTCCAGGTAATGTTTAGCGGTGTTTGGTACACTAGCTCCTAATGTTCTACATGCATAAAATACACCTGTAGTTAAAAAGTATGTATGTTGTTTTAATACTTGTGGGCTTTTTTTTCCTATGGAAAAATTCCTTAACAGTGAGGGTCACAGAGCCCTGGAACAGGCTGCCCAGAGAGGTGGTGGAGTCTCCTTCTCTGGAGATCTTCAAATCCCACCTGGACACCACCCTGTGCCACATGCTCTAGGAGACCCTGCGTGTGCAGGGGGGCTGGACTAGATGACCTCTACAGGTCCCTTCTAACCTTAAGCATTCTATGATTCTATGACATATAAACCAAATAGCAAAAAGAAAATTTCACAGTAATGTGGGGAAGAGCTGTCACTCAGAAAGTTACTTTGCACAGAGGGAGCCCCTCTTCAGAAAACCTGAGCACACAACATGTTTGGCAGTTAAGCTGTATAATGAGTTAGTATCACAGTGTATAATCAGGCAGGCAAAGGGATGTGATACCTTATTGCCCTCTCAATCATTATTTGGGACATCTGATTCTCTGTGCTTGGACAATGGAAGATCTCTTCCTGCTAGGGACAGCTGCAATGCAAGTTAAAAATGGGAGAGATCTGACAGCTCCGTTGTAATCTGTCAGACTGCCCTAAGGTCATTTAAGTAATATCCACCTGTCACATTGCTCTTTTTATTGGCAAATAGATATGGGGAACATTGCTTCCAAGAAGGTCCATTAGTGAAACAGAAACTCAGTTTTTTGGGAAAAAAATATTGAAATTTAGATCAACTGTAAATGGAAAGTATTTTAAAGTGCTTGTAGGATAAAAAGCATGAAGAAGAATGAGTGATTGAGAGTATTTGTCCTGGGATACAACTGTGCTATTGGTAGTGTCTTTCTGTAAGTCCCTCTTTTCCTCAACTGGGGCCAGATCCAAATCCATTTGTTCATGAATGGACTTGCATGACCTATTCTATAGCTAAGTGATATGCTGAATTTGTTGTTCTTTATTAAATGGCTGCCAAGCAACTTATCTATGCTTACACTGGCACGGTATCCCCCTTCCTCTGTGTAACTCCATAAAAGAATAAAGAAAAAAAAAGGCAAGATATTCAACAAGAGTCCAAAGAAAAACACTATTAGATTTTTTTTCTCCCCCCATCTTTTCCAAGGACTTTTTCTCCCAAATTAACTACCCATAGATAGGCAGTATTCCCGGTTACGAACACTTGGCCAGCACATCTCTCCCTGGAACTGTCAGCTAGAATGCGGAATCTGTAATGATTCCAGCTGCTTTTTCAGAATGGAGAGAAAAAGCAAGTGAATGAGAACTTGAACTAGTCATCATTTTGAACTACGTACAAAGTAAGACACAATCCAGGGCAAGGCGTTAAATACCATTGTGATGAGATTATTTCCCCTGCTTATCCTTCTCCATTGGTAAACAGTATCATCATGGGCAAGCTGTGATGTGATAATATGGTAAGACATGTTGAGAAGGGTAGCAGGCACGACAAGAGCACAGCTTAGACCTTCTTTCTGCAGAAGATAGCGTTAATCATATGGTAAACTACTTGCAATACCATTCTGTCTATTGCTTTCCATTTCTGTGTCATTCTCTTCAGATCTAAAAAATAAATTATAACAGATGAAAACTAATGTCTCCACTTCAGATATTTTGATAGTTTATGTAAAGTGCACTGATTTTCTTTTAAACTCAGTTAGTTTATTATTCCTATATGCCTGCTATACGATTGATAAAATACAATCAAACAAACGACTCACATTCCCTTGGTGAGGGCCCCCTGCCCTCACCTCCAGGTTAACAGCACATCCATGTGTGCAGATCCCTTGGACAGCAGCATGGCCTTGAAGCCTGCCCCATATCCATGTCCAGGCCCTGAGGCCCCTGCCCCACTGTGGAGGTTGTAGCCTGCTAGTCCAGCTTTAAATTTGCTACCAAACTACACATACAGAGGGATTAATTTAACTTTGGACAAAGTGTGCTGCCCAGGGCCGCATCAGGCAAGGGCACTGACCAGCCATCTGCTTAGAGGTGACCCTGCTTCTCCCCAGCTTCCCACACTTCCTCCTCCAGATCCACTCCGATCCTTCCCTTTCCCCATCTTTGGCCCTTCTCTCGAACATCTCATAATAGGTTTTATATAATCCCACAGTCCCCTTCTGGTGTCCCTATGGATTTTGCAGTCTCACAAGCTCCTTTAAATATCCTATAATACTTATGATGATCTTTTATCTTAGCAGTGATTAAGTTCAAGCCTGAACCTTTAATGGCCTGTCAATCGTGGCTACAGAATTCTGGTCTTCACTCAGGTCTTCACTATCACCTGCTCATTTCTTAATATTCTTGTGACTGTATGTATCTACTTTATCACTTTTGTTATCATTTGGTATTTCTTTTATACAGAAGAGTCATTAACCAGATAACCTAACGAAACAGGCGCTCTCACGTTCCACACAACCCGGCAGAAGTTGTGTCTGTAACACAACAAAGGTTGTCATAAGGCTTCAAGGATACATTCCATGAAATTGCTTACTATATTTCAAATGGAAAATTTTCATCAGTTATGCAGTAAAGGGCTTTGATGGTGGGGTTTTACTTTTAAAGTGAGCATTTTATTGAAGGATTAACAAAGCCACTGCTAAAACATTACTTGTAGGTTGCTAACAGAGGGCCTCCCTGTGGAAGTGGATCCAAGGAGAGCAGCTGGAGGTGCCGAAGCTCTGCTTTTGATAACCGCTTTGATTTTCAGGGAGCAGAATTTGAAGCGTGCAATTTTTCTTCCTAAAACGTAGGCGTTGGCCACTGCCAGAAATGATACTAGTGCAGATTGCAATTCTGATCTCAGAAAACAGTTTTTATGACTTTCCCAAGAAATGAGTACACTGTGGATAAATATATAATACTTATGAAAATAAGTTGTCACACAGAAGGAGGCCACCTATCTACCCAAAATGTGCGAGCAGTTTGGTACCAAATTGTCAAATGTGAGCGATGCTGAGCCACACATTATAAGACATCAGGATTCACCAGCTGCATTGCTCATGAAATTTCTTCTTTCTTAAGAGTTTTAGCTCTTGCAGAGAAGACCATCTCTTGGCATTCATGAGTTCAGCTCTTGTTTTTAGATACTAGGTATTGCAGCAGTACAATTAAGTAAGATAAATTTGCTGTGACATGTGGATTACTTGAAGCTATAGCTGTTCTTTAGTTGTTCTAAATCTGTTCTTTATCAAAAGAGCTTTGATGTAGGCCTAATAACAAAGATTTTTCTTAATAGTTGGCACTTGGCAAATACTTGTAGCTTGGTTAGAAAAAGATCTAAACTCCTGATTCTCCCCAACTTGCCTTGTGTCAGAGCTTTTTAATCTAAATTTGTTGCTTTTGGGCAAATGTGCTCTCTGGTTATCTGTGATCATTCTTAACATCAGACAAGCTTAAGTATGAAACATGACCTTATTTACCGAAAAGAGTAAGATTTTCAATTACAACATTTGGAAACAAAGCTATGATAAACAAACATGGGAGAATAAAACATGTTGTTGCAGTATGTCTAAAAACACCTTTCCAGCTGTAATTTAGAATATTTCAGAGGTGTATTTTGGACACAGAAGAAGATTCAGCACCATTTAATATGCAAAAATAATATTTGTCAGAGTGTTTATTATTTATGGCTGGCCCCTCCTTCCATTGCCTTGGGGCTGCTTTTGCTATAGGAAGTTCTCGCACAATCTTAGCCTTAATTATGTAGGTTTAGCTTTTATAATACTTATTTTTTCTATTACCCCATAGGAATGCAGCATCTGACCTTAAAATAAATGTGACTAACACAACCCCTGTTTTTATTGTATGAATCGGGTATGAACTCAGTAGATGAGAATTTTATCTGTGGTAAGAAGCCTTCAGAACCTTTCCGGCTCTACAGTTACCCTGCACCTTAATTAAAAAATTACATCTGCCTTAAGTACTCTGACTACCACAGCACCTTCCACATTAAAACCTTCCACATTTAGGTCCGTCTTTACTGGTGGCTTCCATGAGTCAGAAAACACATTAGATACACTGAGTTATAAATAATTGTTTAAGGTACAGACAACTGTGAGAATGCTCTGGAGAACAAGCATTTCACAGTCAACTTCTGCTTTCTTACTAGAGCTGAAAGAAAATGTAGGGCTGAAAATAACGAGCAGGATTCTTGACAGCTTCTCAAATGTTACACCAGGCTTTTTTTTTTTTTTTTTTTTTTCTTTAAGGTAAATTTACACATATGCTGAACAAAATTGGATCTCACCTAAGTGAGATGCCTGTGTAGAGGGCCCATTTCTGCCACTTAACTTCAATTTGGGAAGCAGACAGAATGCAGAAGATGGGAAAATCTCTTGCCATGCACTAGCTATGCAATAGTTGATGTGATAGGTAGAGAGTAGAAGGAAGGAAGGGCTGATGCTTTACAGGCTGTCTTGTGTTCTGCCTATGAAACTATCCCTTGTTTTGTTTTGTGCATAACATCGCTCTCCTCTTTATATTAGAAAGTAAATTTATGAGGCTCAGCACAGTTCTTTTGTACAATTACACGGATGTCTCACTTTGGAGATAAAGTTTTGATTTTTGGAAAGCTTACCCTCATTTGTTTCCTCTTGTTCTCCTGAGAGCAGATCGCTATCTTAGACATGTGATAGCATATGTGTCATGAAGAATCAGAAATGCATTAGTTGATTGTGAAGATATGGGTGAACAAATTGACAACAAAAGTGAAATTACCTGGGAAGCATTTCTCAGATAAGAAGTTAATTTTATGGCCAAAATTCTGATTTGTGGAGCAGAATTCAGTTGCATGAGATATATACCTATATATACATACATATATATATATGAATAAAATATGTCTTTTCATCCACTCACTGATTTCCCAGAGAGAAATCTCTCAGTGAACTGGGAACAGAAAAGCAGAAACTTTACATTGTAGTGATCAATTATATATATTCTCTATGCCTGTATAATTCTTTAATTGGGTAACATAGCAAGAGTAAGGCTCTGCTTAGGAGCTTATAGTTCCTGTGTCCTATTTTTCATTCCTGTTATTTGTATGTTGCAGATTTTGAGGTACTAGAGTAAATGATCCATTAACAATGAAAATTAGCTATAAACACCTGGAATTTCAAAGAGTACATAAGAAGAGAAGGAAAATGAAAACAGTTATCAGGGAAAAAAAAAACCAAAACCAGTTAAAATATGAAGTGAAAAAGATTTTCCCTAGGGATGAGCTCATATTATTAAAATACTTCCTTCATGTGTTGAAATACCTTATTATGGCACTGCTCAGGATAGCTGCACTGTCCCCACCCCTTTCTTTTAGTTGCAATGCTTTTATATTTAAGCAAACAAATGCTTTCCTAAAAGCATGGATGAAACCAAGGTTGCTGCCTGAAACCTCCATTCCTGGGGAAAAAACAAAACAAAACACAGTATTTACAGAGCTCCTTTATTACATTTGATGTTTGTCTCAATGGTTTTCTTAGGCTGTTGTGGCTCCCACCTTTACTGTCACTGGTACAGCGTATTATTTTTCAGTTCTTATTTCAAATAAAAAATCCAGTAAAACCAGTATCTTCACCTGGCTGAAAATTAGGAAAAAAAAAAAATGGAATCAGCCTCAGTATAGGTACCAATAACTTTTAAAATCACAGTTAGCCTCATGACCTATTTATTAATGATAATGATTAATATTTATCAGTGAAACAGAATGTGGTAGGTCCTGTAGAGGTGATTATACCCAGGATGGGATTCTTTAGTGTCTTGCACCTGGTGAAGTGATTTACCCCTGAGTGAAATAGGTGTGCAGGACTGCCTTGTTTATCTTGGAATATCTTGGTCACCATCAGGTTGATAGGCCAGGGGCTCTTTTATTTCCTTTAGAATATAAATTATAAGGGATTTGTACACGACACTGCTTCCTGAAGCTGCAGTAGGCATTGGAAATGACCTGCACAGAGCACTAGGTGTTACTGAGTCACAGAGGGCTGTAGTTAATGGAAGGCCTAATGAGTGCGCTTGGCAGGACTGTGACTGCTGCAGAGACCTGAGCGTTGCTGTTACGTCTTTCCTCTCTCCTCTTCTGTTTGTAAATGAACAGGAATGATTTAAGAAACCTTTTCTGATGCCCTTCAGTCACCATTTCTGAAACTAGTGCTACTGGTGACACAGAGAGAGCCTTTTGTCATAAGGATTTTCAGTCTCCCTATGGGATATGAGAACAGTATGTGACAGGCTAGTACTAAAAGTCATTCTATAAGTAAGAAAGGGATTCAGAAGAACCAAGGAGACTTAGCAGATGTATAATTATGTGAAGTTTTGTATTTGAATGTAGGAATTAACTAGAGCTTTATATTCACTACAGCTCTCTCAAATGCAGGCCTTGCTTTACACAGAAGAGATGTAAGACTTTTTGAGTAAATTTGCTAAGGCAGAGCAGGTATGTTATATGTAATGGCAGATTGAAGAGGCTCAGTGTTACTCTCATAGGGAGATGTGCCAAGTAGTTGTATATCTTGAGCCTGAACATTTCCAGAAAAATGGACTTTTCTGAACGGGAAACTTCTGTAAGGGCACAAGAGATTACGAGGCAATTTTAGCTGTTTTAGGAGAGTCTGTTGTCACTGATTTTTGGAGGTTGATTTTATGGAACTAATTTCTTTTTGTAGATAATGAATGTTGTTTTAGGCAATAGCAGTTACTAACATAGCTTTGTATTTGGGGTGCTGTTGTGTCTCAGTACAAGCACAGACTGATACATGTTTCCTGAATGATTCTTCCCTCTCCTGTACACTTTTTGATAATGAAATTAAGCTATTCATTATGCCTAGAAATATTTGTTGAGAGGGCAGGGAGAAAAATCACAGAATTCAGACACAAACTATTTACCAAGTGGTAACAAGTCACTGCAGGTTGGCTGATCTCTGGTAACTATTCCTGTACATGCACTTAGCCTGCAGCATACACAGAAATAATTCAAGATAGTTTAGCCCTTGAGGTAAAGTCAGTCTGACAATTTGGAAGGGATTACTTCTTTGAACTTTTAATCAGATAATTTCCATTTAGCAACATTTGTTCTGCTCATAGCACTGATACAGTGCAGCAGCACTGTAGAGGGAAGTAATCCATCTGTGTTATATCAAAGTTTTTAGTTAAACATGAATGGAGCAAAAGGCAGGGGTTTTGGTTTTTTTTTTTTTTTTTTTTTTTTTTTTTTCTTTTTTCTTTTGACTTCAATTAATATTTAAAAATTATTATTAGAGCGTGTGCAAAACTTGAAATTCCTAAACTGTTCTGTGTTTTTCCTGAGTAGCTTGGGCAATGTGACTCCCATTTTTCAGTTTGACATCCTTTTTATGGTCTTCTTTCTGTGAATTCAGTGTTTTTAAATGCTAAAATTTTCTACTTATGGCTCTTGACTTCCAGTGTTTTATTATTATTATGTTAATCATAATTAACCAAACTGACTTTTTTCTTGACAGTCCATTACGTAATGTGATCCTTACGACAGTGCCTATAATAGGGCTATTTTGAGTGCCCACAGTAACCTCTTTGAAAATGCTGATCTCCTATGCTGCATTCTTTTTTGTTGTTGTTTAACATGGTGTTTGTGTTCAAGAACTGATAGGCAGGAATAATGAATCACAGCTGATTTATCCCAGGGGTTTTCAACCCTCTTCAGTTTTCCGACCCTAAGGGTTTGCTCGTGGTGAAGCCAAGTGCATTTACTGACAGGAGACACGTTTTTCCTTTTCAAGTACCTTTCACCAACATCGTTGAAGTAATCCACAGTTAGGAGTCCAGGAGTCCATGGACTAGTGTTGGAAACCACCATATTTTCATAATATTGTTTCCTAGGCGTGGGGCTGCGGCAGCCCGTGAAGGCTCAGACCCGAATCTGCATCTCCTTCGTGTGGGCCGAGCTCCCTGCCCACGGGCTGCTCCGCACGCCCTGCCTTTGGGAAGCGCCCTCCGCTCTCCGAGGGGCACACGTGGCCTCGAGGACTCCCAGCTCTTGCACCTCACTCTCTGCAGTTTGTTTCCGCGGGGCCAACTGCAGTGGATTCATCCTGCTTAGCGTCGTACTTGTGGCGCGGGGCTCCTTGCTAGGCGAGGTAGCCTGGCTTCCTGCACGGCTGGTGGTCTGCGGAGCCAGGGGTGAGCCAACCAGCCTTGGCAGTGGTTCACCGGCCTCCTGCCCGCCCTTGGAAGGCCGCGCCGGCCACACCAGCGACACCAGGGCTCTTTCAGGTGTGGGGTGTTCGTTATGGAGTCTGGAGGTGCTGGATACATCGGCCGCCCCCCAGACTAGTATCAACACTCTTGGTAGCCATGGGGATACCACATATAACATATATCATGTGCGTTGCATACACATGAAGCAGGGCAGAGGCAGCAGTTGATTCCCCACTGCACTGCGCGGCCCCGAGAAGCCCCTTCATCAGCTGTGACCTGCCACTCGCTCGCCCGCACTGCGCATGCGCCGCCGCTGGCCGCGCGTTTCCGTCCGGACGGTTTTCCCCGCGCGCCGCTGAGGTTTCGTGCTCGCTTCCGGTGTTTCGCTTTTCTCTTTCCGGCCGGCGCAGAGGCAAGATGGCGTCTCGCAAGGAGGGCTCCGGCGCGGGCGGCGGCGGGTTTGGCGCCGCGAAGGGCAAAGGGAAGGCCGCGGCCGCCACAGCTGACGCCGCCGTCAAGCAAGTGCAGATCGACGGGCTGGTGAGAGCCGGGGCGCGCGGGGGCGGGCTGGGCCGGGACGGGTCGGGACGGGACGCACCTCGCCGCGTGGGGCCGGCGGGAGCCAGGGCCCGAGGCTGCCACCCGAGCGGCTCCTTCCTCCCCCAAACCGCCAGGCGGGCCGCCCCTGTGCTCAGCCCCGCGGAGGCCGCCGGGGCGAAGGCGGCGAGTTGATGCTCCGCAATGTCCTCCTCGTCCTTCCACCCTCCTGCTTAAACGTGCCGCATTTCTGTGCTGCCTTCCACACCTCAGATCGTGGGAAGCTGCAGAGCCATAGGATATGGGGAGCAGGCCGGATTTTCCTCTCAGTTGTTGTGCTTCTTGCCTGATCTGTTATGTTTATAGATGCAGGTAGCTGTAACTTTATAAGAAGTAAAACAGCAAAGGAAAGAGACTCAGCAGGCAGTAAGTAAATGGCCTTAGCAGCCAGTAAAGTTGTCTCAGTGGAGGCTGTTTGCCTGGACCTTGAATGGAAGAGTCTTTACTCTTAGCCTTGCCACTGCCACCTTTGTGCTTGCCAGTGTCTCATGCAGTAGAAAATACTCAAGCATTACTGCTATACTTAAAGTGATTGAGCAGTTGATATACTTTTTAATTGATGATTATTGTTAAATAATTAGCTGCTTGAGATTTTTAAGGGCAGAAGTATTGCTTGGCAGTTTCTGTGTTTTCTGAGGGCTGGCCTCTTCTCAGTGGTGGCCAGGGATAGAACTAGGGGAAACGGCCACAAATTGAGGCACCAAAAGTTCCACARGAACTTGAGRAAGAATTTCTTAACGGTGAGGGTGACAGAGCACTGGAACAGGCTGCCCAGAGAGGTGGTGGAGTCTCCTTCTCTGGAGATCTTCAAGACTCGCCTGGATATCACCCTGTGCCACATGCTCTAGGGGACCCTGCGTGTGCAGGGGGGTTGGACTAGATGACCTCTACAGGTCCCTTCCAAACCTAGCCATTCTATGATTCTATGACTGTAGGTGTGTTTGGGCTCCGTATGCATTAAGTGGCTCTTCAAAGGAGAAGTGAAAATTAGCAAAGAGGGTTTAAAATTAAAAAATCACAAGATATATCCCTAAAAAGCTGCTGTTGCAAAAGGGCTGCAGCCACATGCGTAGGGGCACGTGGCTTTTTGTTAAACAGGTTTGCGGGAATTTTACCAAAGGAAGTGATTAACAGAGGACACAAGTTGGTCCTAAGTTCACATTTTTGTGGTTTAAAATACTTATTTTCCTTCTGTGGATTCTGGATGAATTTTTGGCAACCATCTGTTAAGTTGCTTTCTTTTTGTTTCTATAGTAATAAAACAGGGAATACAAGGAGAACGGGAGTTTCAAAACTCTCATTCAAGCTAGCGATCTGTACCCCTCGTGAACTGTTCCTAAAAGTCCAACAAATGCCTGTGAACAGTTTTTCCTTTATGCATTTTTTTCCCCCATATTCCTGTGTGTTATGGCACATCAGAGCAGGGTCTCTTGCTCAGAGCCTGTGGAGAGGAAGATGATTCTCTTTTTTAGCTTTGTCACCTGATGAGGACTGTGGTGGTGGATATTACACAATTACGCAGAGCTCTCTAAGGATCCTACTCACTGCATCATTCTCAAAATTTCTTTCAGAAAATAGAAGCCTCAGCATAAGTTTGTTTGCTTTATAAGTGAACTGACTCCCATTGCAAGTCCTCAGAATGTCTTCCTGGAGCTCTACATAAACCTCTCTAATATCTTTCTGTTTTTGAAGTCTCATCTGGACTCTCACAAAGTGCTAAGCTTTTGCCACTGTTTTTTGTCAGTCTAGTCTTGGGTGACTAGAGTAATGTAAATGCTGAATTTGGGGAGTGAATGGTCTATTCTGTTCCACTGACGCCTGGTCTGTTGGAAGCATCCTCCTCCCCTGCCTTTTTTTTTTCTTTGCTGTGGGGAATGTCATAGTCTTCTGGTTCCTTGAATTCTGCTGTCTGAGTGGTGCTATCCTTCCTTCCCCAATCTCAGTTCTTGGAGCTATGTCTCCCTGTCCCTCATCCTCCGCCAGCAGCAGGCAGTCCCGTAACAGACAAGATCAACCCCTCTCAAATTCATGAACTGACTCATAGTGGTGGTTTTATTTGCATCTGCGTAGCTGAACAGTGACAGAAGTAGAAATGAAGCTGTTTTGGACCTGAGGTCTAACTTCTTTTTTCTTCAGGAGAGTGGATGAATGCTGTTAGCTAGTATTTTGGTTTAATTGATGTTAATTTAATGAATAGTAATCTCTAACTTCATGGTCTTTTTTTTTTTTTTTACAAAAAAATTAGTAAGTTTTAAGTAAAACACAAGTGTCTCATCTGAAATACAATTGCTTTTCTTAATATGAGCACATTAATGTGTGTTTTTACAACACATACTATGGTCAGCCATGCATATGCTCACCTGCGCATTAAAGTTTGGGTCAGCAGTGTTTTTGTTCAGAAGTGAAAGTATACAGTCCTACTACTTCTTATGGCCTTTTTGTAAGTAATCTTATTGATCTCTGTATATGTTAGAATGTGACAGGACTTTTAACAAGCCTGTTGGTTTAAGAGGACCAGAAAAAATAAAAGACAATAGCATTAGTAATGAGGAGAAGTTTAAAATGTATGTTAGCTTAAAATATAATGGATAATGATGCAACATTACCTACTTTGTTGGCATCTAGTTAAATTCGATACAAGCAGACTCTCTTAACTTTTTTCTTGTATGAACTTAGTAATTTCCTTGCTGCAGTTCAAATTTAGATTCAGTACAGTTTTGTTTCAGATTTATCTCCTTGGTAATAAATTACAAAAGCACTATCATGGCAGAAAGCAGAGAAAAAGGCTTATAGATATGTTTATATAGCGTGTATGTGTTAGTACTTTTTTTAAGAGTACTCTACAAAACTACAGCTAAAACTACAAAATTGCACCAAAACTTGAAAGAATCTGGGGAGAATTGTCTTGCATTGTAGACACTTAGTAACTTTAATGAAGTGCCTGAATGTTAGTTCGTAAAATGCTTCTGATATTAAATGTGGACGTAGGTTTCCTACATTTGCAGTATGAAAAATATTTAGTCATTGCAGAAAGGACAAGAAAAATCAGTATGTCTGTATACTTTTACATGAACTTTTCTGCCACCGAAGTCAAAAGAACCTTTGCCATCTTCTGGACTTGTTAGAAGCAGCATTTCTAAAATTTATCCTGAATACTTGCTGCAGTAACCATAGAGAAACAAATGGCGCTTGTAATGTAGTAATCCACTTTTTTTTTTCTCTCTTTAATATATATATAGTTCCTACAGCTTACTTTTATAGTAGGCTTCTTCTGGACATAGATAAAGCTCACACCTTCTTAAAGCTCTTTGTGCGTTTCCGGAACATAAGTGAGCCTACTCTTCCGGTAGTCTCTTATTGTTGAGCTGTTGGCATGAATTCCTTAAGAACTTGTTTCACCAAGAGCTGTGTCTGAAATCACCAGCAGCTTTGAAAGTACAAGTGGAAGAACTTGCACTGTAACTCTCTGCTCATACATTACTTTTGTCTCTGTAAGGAAATAGGCTTGTGATTCTCCTGGCTTAGTACCTGGTATTATGAGCTACTGGAACATGTGCATCTGATCGAGATGGTCACCTCAACGTGTATTGGGGTTATTTTTTAAAAAATAAAGGATTAAGGTGGCCCTATGGTCACTTCTGCCATTAGGAACGTGAAGTTAAGTAGAACTCAGTCTGAAGACCAAAAAATACTTTGGTTTATCAGCCCTGGAACTTTGCATGTTCTTCTTTATCTGGTCATAGCTGAGGCCAGCTGCTTTTGCGATTAAAAACATTTAATGAGGCATTAACTAGAAGTTCAAAGAGATGTGCTTGTGATCAGACAGCTTGAGGATCATGTAGAAGGCTATTAAATTGAGTGGAGAAGTAGCAGCAAGTGCTACAAATTTAACACAGTGAGTTGTGAAGATTCTGCCTGCTTTTACCTTCTTCCCCTCCTATTTTCTTGCCCTTTTCAAAGATTTTGTAGGGATATCCAGAGATGAGTCTGTATTGTGACTGTTAGGACTGCTGCAATCCAGACAGTTGCTTGAGGTTGCCCAGCTCTAGAATGGGACCTGGGTGTAGAATATGCACCAGGATGTATTTTTTGTTTGCTCCATATGGAGCCTGAGTGGAATTTTAAGTAGACCAGCAGTTATTTTGACTTCTCCTTACCTGTTTCTCTAAAAACGTATAGATTATGCTGGCACAGAGAGTTAGTGTGAGAATTCGAGTGCTAACTTGTTCTGTCTGTGGATACTTGAACTGAGATGAAAATGGAAGCAGTTTGTATTAGATAGATATTATATAAGACTTTTATGTTAGTCTTCAGATGCAACAAATTGCATCAGTGCAGGCTGGAGGTGAGCTTTTGACAGGTAATCTGTGCTCACATCCAGAAGACAAAGACCTGAGGGATATTGATAATTCTGAGGGGGGAAAAAAACTCTGTAAAGATTCCATTTTTTCAGGCATAGTGAAATGCTAGGGGAATGTGGCAGTTTGCAGAATTTCAGTAGAAGACTTCCTGTAATATCCAGCTCCTTTGGTTTCACAAGTCAACTTTCTGCATAATCAGAGTAACAGTAGTACAAATCAAGTAGCAACCTGGGTATAGTGACCCAGTCTTATTTAAAACAAAATTTGTAGTGTGTGTGTGCACACGCGTGGTTTTTTCTTTTTTTCCCTGTTTCTTCCCTAATACAGAATTCCTTCAGCTCTGAGGTGATGGGCAGTTTCTTCTAATAAAGAAGTAAATTTCCTTTTTTTTTTTTTTTTTTGGATGATGATTTTTAGTTCTAAACTCTCTTTTTGATGTAGAAACTCTGTTCTCTTAAATACAGACATTTCTCATTTCAACTTAAAACAGGTGAAGTAGGATTAAAATTTCAGTGTTTCTTGCCAATGGGAAGCAGGGACACTTGCTAACACAGCACAAACTTTAAATTATTTGAAAGAGTTCATTAGTGTGCTCAGCATCTAGTAAGTATCATGCTAAGTATACTCCGGTGGGGCATTTAAGCCTCAAACATCTGGTATGGCTTGGTGCTGTGAAGCTGGTGTGCTGACAGAAGGAGTTAATCTAAATGTGGAGTTGGCTTAAATGTGTTGAACGGTGCTGTGCTTCAAGATTTGAATGGGAAAATATTTCGAATGAATGTGCTGCCCTCTGTGCTACTGTCACTAACAGTTAAACTTCTCATTATTTTCCATTCTTGTTTGTACATATCAAACTGGTCTCCAGCATTGTAATTATGTATGCAGAACTGTTGAAAGGAGTAAATCAAGCTCTTTGCTATGTGTTTGGCTGTTGTAATACTAAGAAAAAGAATTTTTCCTCCAAATATCTTTTGATAATTAAATAGTAGTAAAACATTCAGAGTCTTGCATTGAAAACATGACCTCATCTCTTGTTTTGCATGATTAATTTGACTCAACAGGGAGAGATGACAATTGCTGGGTTGCTCATCTTGCTCACTGAAATGCTAAATGTACTCCTTTAGTCTTCTTGTTATTTTGTAGTAAATATAAAAGCTGGTCATGTTATACCCTGTCATCCCATAGGAGTGTGTATATTTATTTCCTCCACTTTTAAAATCAATCGTAGGGGACCTTGAAGAAAATAATATTTTTTTCTAATATTCAGATTACAAAATGATTAATTTTCTTTTTGTTGCATAATCTTTTCTATTAATCTTTCTGCGTCCCAAACTTCTTTTTTATCTGATTTGGGTGCTATCTTTTTCTATATTTACACCCTTCTTCCTCCCAGTAATCTCAATTAGGTTATGGTTTTAGCATTTTTTTTTCCCCTGCCAACCTTCAGGTAGTGTTAAGAGTACATAACAAACAGATTACATTGCCATATGTTAAATAGTATAATTATAGGTGTTAGTACGCTTTAGAAATTTTCCACTTTAGGAAGTTTTTCGTATGTGCATCCTCAGATGCTGCTACAAAGATAGGTCTTCTCTCTGTTTTAAAGATGGAGAAGTTGATGTTGCCAGGAGTAAGTGACTTTCTTGCTTTTCTTCAGTTTAATACTTTTAAGTCAGCAGGAAAACGGAGACAGTCCATTCTGTGTCTTCAAAACTGTCCTGCTTGTTACTGGGGTGATTGTTTTCCTTCTTCACATAACCTTTTTCACGTAACTGAGCATTTACCAGAAAGATTGAATGCCTGATTATGAGGAAAAAATTACATAAAAGATTGTAAATGAGTAAAGTGGCAGTCATGTCCAGTAGGGATATTATTGACTACTTGTAGGCATGTACCGAACATACAAGAAAGTAATTATTTTAACACAGAAAAACATTTATATATAATAATAGTTTATAGTACACACACACCCCCCACTCCATGGTGGGAATTATTCAGGTCTATTGGGTAGGCTATGATCCCCAAAAAAGATTGGGACCCTTTAGCAACAAGACACTCTTCTCCACCTCTTCTCCCAAGAAAGCTTGTCATCTCTTGTGCCCATCTCACTCTGCCCTATTTTTTTAGAGTTTGGTTTTGTTAGAGTTAAGTATGGACAACTACCTTCACATCTCTTCAACCTCAACTGCAGTTCGGCCCAGTATGAGAGAAAAGGCTCTTTCAGGTTCACTTTTGTAGCTTTGGTCTCTCACCTTTAAATATTTTTATATGCATCAGCTAAAGGTGATGCAGAAGAGTATGCTTTTACTCATAGATACTCTTCTAACTGTATATGAACTATAAGTGTTTGAATGCTGATGCTTTATGAATTCATACAATATATTTTAACATGGAGTCAAAAACTAAGGATAAGGCTCCTGTGAACCAAGTGAAAAATTGTTCGAACTGGCCCCCCTACCTTTAATGTCTGTATAACTTTAGCTGTGTTATGTTCTTGAGCTTTCATTCTTGAAGTGACGATTATCTATTGACACTAAAAATAATAAATGTAAGTTTTATTTTATATATAAAACTGTGTAAATGCTTGAAGATATTAGAGCTGTGTGAGGTTTGTGAAATAGAAGTAATCTGCTAGAAAGTACTGGTGAAATGTTCTGCAATACTTGTATCTTTCAGGATTTTGGACCTTGATCTTACTACAGCCCCATTGCTGCTTCCAAACTGTACAGTAATAACATCTAGTGCCTGATGCTTGCACAACTGAGTTCCAGGGCCGTGTTGGAACCAGGTCTCTAAAGAAGTAGTTTGGCTGTGCCTGTGACCTTGGTGGTTTCCATGGAAATGAGCATGAATCTCTGTACTGTGAAAATTGTTAAGAAACTTTGTATTGCAGAGAAACAGATCATACCAATGTGAATAAGGAAAGGGGGAAATTTAAACACAAAACTGTAATGGTGCACTCTTTACTTATATTGAGGTAATATTTAAAGCATACTAATGACTTGCAGACAGAAAGGAGATAGTTGTTAACCTGAACAGTTGTGCAGCCTAAAAATAAAATGAGGCAGGACAAAAAGCAAGAGGAGATGGGTCTACTAAATCTTTTTTGTCCGTATTTCTTTTAAATAATCTTTGCTTTTCTCTGCTGCTTAATAACATTTTCATTGAGTGCTTTGCAGTTCATGTTTAACTTCCCTTCATCAGGTAGAGCATCTCACTTGGACATAAATAGATGACTTTAAATGTTTCATGTTACCTACAACATGTGAAAGAGCATATGAAAGGCTCACCTTTAACCAAAAATCAGGAGTTTCAATTTCCAGTGCTACAATCCTACAGAAACAGACTTAATGTACTTGCTTGTACTATTCGGGTTTTTCAAGCCAGATTCCAGCTGGCTATATATGTTAGTAGCAAAAATTTTATAGGACTTTTAGATAACTATATTTATAAGCTTTGGTTCTAGATGTTAAATAATGATCTGTTACATCAAAATAGACACGTGGCATGGCAACTTTATAAATTGGAGTGGCTTGTTCTTTAATGCGTTTGCTTTTTAGAGTATCCCAAAAACTGAAGGAATGAGAAACAAACCCATGTATAGAGCAGGTATGTGTGTGTAAACGTGATACACTTGTGTGAATCAACTGGCAGAGGCCTGGGTGGGCTTGGATTTGCACTGTGTAAACAGCCACCTGCATTGAAAATCTTTGGATGTTTGTAGCTGTATGTAGGCTGTATTTGTTGCAAAAGCAATTCTTGTTTTTATTAGAGTAAGCTCCCTTCCTACTTGAAAGGAAAATTATAGAGCTTTTTGAATCGCAGCAGCTCTGAAGTAATTCCTAGTTACAGCACATATGTTTTCTTTCCTTGATATTCAGAACTCTTTAATCTTGATAGGTAGCTGGTTGCATTCTTGGAGAAATGTTTGTAAAACTTGATCTTAACGTATGCATTTGGATTTTTCTTTTATTAAATATATTTAATAAGTTATCTATTCCTTTAATTTAGATTTATTTTTCTTGTTTGCAGTATTGTCAGGAATGTATTAATATTTTATCAAAATGTTCAATTTCAAAACAATATCATTATCTTGCCCTGAGAATCTGCTTTACAAAAGCAAATCATTTGTATCTGTGAACAGCCAGCGAAATTCTGAGCTACTTGGCCCCAGGAACGCAGTGTTTTTCTACTTGCTCTTCTACAGTTACCAGAAATCTTAATGTGGGAAACATCTGCCAATGTGATCTCTGCTCTAACTTCTCTATAGAAGTGGTCTTTGCAGACAATTCTCTTTGCAGACATATTCTTATATGTGTCCTAGCCTAAAGATCTGCAAGCCCAGGTATGTTAACACCTTTCTTGTCCTGTTAAAAATCACAGGGAAATATGGAGTTGTTATAAATCTCATGAGTCAGGACTATGTGGATTCCTCAGGTGCTGTATAATTGCTCATGTGTTTTTTAAATTTAAAAAGAAGAGCTCTTGAAACATTCTTCATGTCAAGAATAGTTACAAAAAAAAAAAAAAAAACAAAACACCCACACACTTTCATATGGCTATCCACATCCTACAAAATTTAT